>JACEIK010003825.1:136728-147000 GCA_018107945.1 Datura stramonium | reverse complement strand
TTACGCTAGATACGAGTAGATCGACAGTAGAGCATTACATTTCCAGGTATGACTCCTACTCCTTCCAGCATAGTTGAGAACAGTCTTAGATTCATATTTTTAGTCATTTTCAGTCTATTTCTTTCTATTTCAGTTCCATCAGTTGTACTATTGTTTTTAGATATTTTTCAGTTGTTCCTTTACATACTCAGTACCAGCGGTACTGACGCCCATTTGGGGCGCTGCATTACTTGCCTGCGGGTACTCATACATGAGGAGCTGATCCCTCGTGATTCCAGCCAGCACACAGAGTCATCAGCTCCAGTCATCCAAAGCTAGATAGCTAGAGGTTTATCCCTTTTCTTTAGTTGTATAGTATGGGTAGGCCGGGGCCCTGTCCCGACCATATTATCAGTATTCTTAGAAGCTTTCAGATTGTATATTCCTTGTAGTTACCTGTAACGGTCGTGTGAGGCCTCGTTCAGGTTGTAATAGTGACCTTGTCGGTCACGTAGCAATTCAGAACCTGTTTTCTTGATTCAGAGGTAACTAGACAGCATGGTGGCCTTGTCGGCCCGAATAGGTTCCTTCATACTACTGTTGTTCTGGTTAGCTATTATTTGCTTACAGGTGGCTATAGGCCTAGTCGGTCGGAGGCTGTATTTACAACCGTTATATAGCACGTCATTTTCTTAAATCCAGAGTTAGAGCCAGCTAGGCACCAGAAGTGCTTAGGTTCAGCAGTCTAGTAGTTTAGGTCCCAGTAGGGCACCAGGTGCCAGTCATACCCCCCTAGGCAGGGCGTGACAAAAACAACGATCGAATCAACGACCCATTGGATTAAAGGTCGACTTGTCCTGTTGAGTCGTGGGTTGGAACTAAGATCAAGGTTTTTGGGTTTGAACTGAGATCAAGGTTTTGGCAGTGCATATGACAGAAAGATACCACGAGTCGTGGTATCTTCCAATGACTCGTTGGTATGTTCGTTAGATCGTCCAGTGCAAATTTTTCAAGGTATTTCATTAAGGGTATTTTCGTCATTCCTATGCTCTAAGGCCCTAAATTACATTATTCTATGTTATTTTCATATTGTATTAAGATAGGTTAAGACTTACTAACCTATTTAGTCTCATGCATGTAAAGTTAGGAAAATTTAAGGGTGATCAAGCTAGTTTTCAAGCTCTTCTTAATTAATTCTCCCTTGGGCTTTCAAAGAGTGTTGAAATTTGATTCCTTCCAGGTATATAGGGTTATGAATGGGTGTTTTCATTCACACCCATGCCCAATCTCTCCTAATTCATGAAATTTGATCAAAAATCTTATGGGGTTTTAACCTAAATATTGTGGAGAAATGGAAATGGTGAAGGCCATGAGGATGGCAATGGACATGGGCATCAGCAAGCCCCACCAGTTCAGGAGCACCAGGAACCAGAGCCAGTTGCCCATGTTGCGTTTCGGGCAGCTATCTAGATACTGGCCCAGGCCTTGACTACTCAGGTCAATCAGCAAGCTATTGCGCATATCCACAGAATGGCAATGCGGCGACGGCTCGGATCAAAGATTTCTTGAGGATAAACCCACCGGAGTTCCTTGGGTTCAAGGTAGATGAGGATCCGTATGAATTCATCTACTAGATTCTAAAGATCACCCAAGTCATTGGGTGGCAAATGGAGAGTGTGTTGATTTGGCCTCTTATCAGCTGAAAAGGGTGGCGCAAATATGGCTCAAGCAATGGAGGGATGCTAGGGCAGTGGGTGCAGGTCCTATAGGTTGGGAAGAGTTTCATGCGGCCTTTCTGGATTGGTTTTTCCCTCGTGAGATGAGGGAATTAAAGGAAGCCGAGTTGTAAACTTGAACCAGGGTGATATGTCAGATCAGGAGTACGCTCTAGAGTTCACATGTTTATCCAATTATGCGTCAGAGTTGGTGGCTGACTAGAGAGCTCGAGTGAGTCAATTTGTGCATGGAGTGGCAGACTACCTAGATAAGGATTGTAGGATCTCCATGCTGAATCGAAATATAGATTTTCCCTGCATAATTTTGCATGCCCAGCAGAAGGAGGCCAAGCGGGCCAGGACAGACAATTATGGGATTTCTCAAGCTAGATCGGGGGGTGGACAGCACCAGCAGTCTCAGCACAGGTCTTTTGCTCCAGCACCGTCATCACCATTTAGATCATGAGGGGAACGGAGGAGCAGGGCTGCAAATTCAAGAGGTCAGGGTTGAATGCAAATATAGCGCACTTTCCCAGCTTGTGCAGGGTGCGGAAAGAATCACCCAGAAATGTGCCTAGTTTGTGTAGATGCTTGCTTCGAATGTGGCAAACCCGTATACCGACTCAAGGATTTTCTTTTGGCCAGATTAGGGGGAGATGGAGTCCGCATGCCAGCTGCTAGTTCAGCCGCTCTAGCAGCACATCCCCCTCAACAGGGTGCCTCGACTAGTTCAGCCGGCAGTCAACACCAGAACAGCTTTTATGCCTTAGCATCCCGTGAGGAGAAGGAGGTATCCCCCAATGTGGTTACTGGTATGTTATGAGTTTTTCATATTGATGTTTATGCTTTGTTAGATCCGGGGGCTACATTGTCTTTTGTGACACCTTATATTGCTAGTAGCTTTGGAGTTAGTCACGAGACTCTGTCAGAACCATTTTCAATTTCTACTCCTATTGGTGAGTCGGTGGTAGCTAGGCTAGTGTATAGGAGATTCCCGATCACTATATTGGATAAAGTCACCTCCACAGACCTTGTAGAGCATACCATGACTTACTTTGATATTATTCTTGGCATGAACTGATTGTATGCATGTTATTCTTCTGTTAATTGTAGAACCCATGCAGTAAAGTTCCATTTTCCGGGTGAGTTAGTCTTGGAGTGGAAGGGTAGTTCGGTCGTGCCTATAGGTCATTTCATTTCCTATCTTAAGCTCAGGAAGATGATCTCCAAGGGTTGTATGTATCATTTAGTTAGGATTAAGGATGTTGAGTCCCAGACCCTAACTATCGAGCCAATTTTGGTAGTGCGTGAGTACCCAGAAGTATTCCCTGATAATTTACCTAGTGTTCTTCTCGAGAGAGAAATTGATTTTGGTATTGACCTTCTACCCGACATGTATCCTATATCTATCCCTCCTTACAGGATGGCTCCAGCCGAGCTAAAAGAGTTGAAGGATCAGTTGAAGGACCTGTTAGATAAGGGTTTCATTAGATCGAGCAATTCTCCGTGGGATGCGCCAGTCTTATTTGTCCAAAAGAAGGATGGTTCCCTTCGGATGCGCATTGACTATCGGCAATTGAACAAAGTCTCCATCAAGAACAGGTTCCTCTACCCAGGATTGATGATTTATTTGACCAGCTTCAGGGTGCCAAGTATTTCTCAAAGATATATCTCATATCCGGGTATCATCAGCTCAGGGTTCGGGAGTGTGATATCTCGAAGACAGCCTTCAGGATGTGGTATGGTCATTATGACTCTGTAGTTATGTCTTTTGGACTAAGAAATTCTCCTGCAGATTTTATAGATCTGATGAACAAGGTGTTCAAACCATATTTGGATATGTTCGTGATTGTGTTTATCGATGACATCTTGATATACTCTTGGAGCGAGGAGGAGCATGCCACACACTTGTGAATAGTGCTTCAGACCCTCAAGGATCGTCAGTTATATGCCAAATTCAGCAAGTGCCAGTTTTGGTTGAACTCCATAGCATTTCTGGGCCATGTGGTGTCAAGTGAGGGTATAAAGGTGGATTCTCAGAAAATAGAAGCGGTAAGCAATTGGCCTAGACCGGTGAATCCTTCGGATATTCAGAGTTTCTTGGGTTTAGCTGGCTATTATCGGAGGTTTGTTGAAGGTTTCTCATCTATTGCGGCACCTTTGACCAAATTGACCTAGAAGAAGGTGAAGTTTCAATGGTCGGAGTCTTGTGAGAAGACCTTCCAAGAGTTGAAGACTCGACTTACTACAACACCGGTGTTGACCCTACTCGAGGGTACTGATGGTTTTGTGGTGTATTGTGATGTTTCAAGAATCAGAATTGGGTGCGTATTGATGCAGCACGGGAAGGTCATAGCCTATGCCTCTAGATAGATGAAAGTTCATGAGAAGAATTACCCGACCCATGATCTTGAATTGGTCACGGTGGTGTTCGCATTGAAGATATGGTGACATTACTTATTTGGGGTCCATGTGGATGTGTTTACGGATCATAAGAGTTTGCAATATGTGTTCACACAGAAAGATCTCAATCTACAGCAAAGAAGGTGGTTGGAGCTACTCAAGGACTACGATATGAGTATCCTTTACCATCGGGGTAAGGCTAATATGGTAGCGAACGCACTTAGTAGACTCTCTATGGAGAGTGTGTCCTATATGGATGATGGGAAGAAGGAGCTGGTGAAAGATGTGCATCGACTCGCAAGGTTGGGAGTTAGGTTAGTCGACTCGAATGATGGCGGTGTCGTTGTCCAGAACGAATCAAAATCGTCCTTGGTGACCGATGTGAAAGCTAGACAAGATGAAGACCCAATTTTTGTAAAGTTAAAGGAGGCCATTCAAAGTTAGAGGGTGGAGGTCTTCTCCCAAGGGATAGATGGTGTGCTTCGGTACCAGGGTCACCTATGTATTCTAGATGTTGATGATTTGAGCAGCCGGATATTGAATGAGGCTCATTGATTCAGGTATTCTATCCATCCGGGTGCCACCAAGATGTATCGTGATTTACGGGAAATTTTTTGGTGGAATGGCATGAAGAAGGATATTGCAGAATTCGTAGCCAAGTGCCCGAACTGTCATCAAGTCAAGGTGGAGCATCAAAGGCCGGGAGGCGTACTTTAGGAAATCAGCATTCCTATTTGGAAGTGGGAAGAAATTAATATGGATTTCATCACAGGTTTACCTCGTACTCATCGACAATATGATTCCATTTGGGTGTGGTAGACAGGCTAACTAAGGCTGCTCATTTTCTACCGATCAAAACCACGGACGATGGAGGATTATGCCAAACTATATATCCGGGAGTTAGTGCGATTGCATGGAGTGCCCTTATCCATCATTTCAGACAGAGTTACTCAATTTACCTTTCAATTTTGGAGGTCATTTCAAAAGAGACTGGGTACATAGGTTAAGCTCAGCACATCATTTCACCCACAAATGGATGGTCAGGAAGAGCAGACAATTCAGACTCTCGAAGACATGTTGAGAGCATGTGTGATGGACTTCAAAGTTAGTTGGGATAATCACTTTCCCCTGATAGAGTTTGATTACAATAACAGCTATCACTCCAGTATTCAGATAGCACCATTCGAGGCTCTGTATGGGCAGAAATGCAGATTGCCCATCGGATGGTTTGATGTTGGTATTACAGCTATGATAGGGCCAGATTCGGTTCATGAGGCAATGGAGAAGGTTCAATTGATAAGGTACAGGCTGAGAACCGCTCAGAGTCGCCAGAATTCCTATGCCAATGTAATAAGGAGGGAATTAGAGTTTGAGGTGGATGATTGGGTGTTTCTAAAGGTATCTCTCATGAAGGGAGTGATGCGGTTTGGAAAGAAAGGAAAACTTAGTCCCCGCTATGTTGGCCCCTATCGGATTGTGAGAAGAGTTGTAAAGGTGGCGTATGAATTAGAGTTTCCCTCAGAGTTATCTCCCGTGCATCTTTTTTTTCATGTATCACTTTTGAAGAAGTGTTTGGGTGATCCAGCTCTAGTTATCCTGGTGGACAGTATTAGTATGAAAGACAACCTTAACTATGAGGGGGTTCCGGTGGAAATAATAGATCATCAAGTTCGGAGGCTAAGGAAAAAGGAAGTAGCTTCAGTTAAAGTGTTATGGAGGAATCAGGATGTTGAAGGAGCTACGAGGGAAGCCAAAGCGGATATGATGGCTAGATACCCATATATATTCTCTACCGGCTCAGTTCCAACTTGAGGTATCAGTTTTGCCCTAAAACTCTATTTAGTTTTCATGTTCAGTTCATGTGTTCAAAGTTTCTTTTATGTATATGGATGTGTATGTGAATCATGAAATCAGATCAGCTATGTGGTTTGAATCGGAGATAGTCATTTCGTTAGTTTTCGATTTAAATGATCAGTATTTAGGTGTAATGATTGAAGGTCTCTATTTTCTGCTTGTTTCCAACATACAAGGAAGAATGCTCCCAAAGGGGAGATATTGTAATACCTCGAAAGTGCCTAAAATTAGACTGGGGATCAAATATGGAAGTTGACTAAAAATTGGGAAAAATGTTGTAGGACGGACGACCCAACAGATCGTTGGTCCAACCAATGACCCGTTGGATCCAGTCGTGGGAATTGAAGGTCTGGTGATAGTGGCAATAATGAGTGATGTAACGACTCATTGTTGGGAACAACGAATTGTTGTTTGTAATCGTGGTGGGTATTGTACTTCGGCATTTGGGGATATGACGGGTCATCCATGACCCATCGTGAGATGTAACGATCCATGGTCACAAGTCGTTGTAAGGGTTGTCAATATTTTCTAGTGGACCTAACGAAAGCAAACCATGATTTGTTGGAGGAAACAACGAGTCGTGGTGAGGCTCGTTATGAGGAGAAGTGCATAACCTGAAGGGAGCAAACAACAGTCGAATCAACAACCCGTTGGATTAAAGGGAGACTCGTCCTGTTGAGTCATGGGTTGGAACTGAGATCAAGGTTGTGGCAGTGCATATGACGGACGAATACCACGAGTCATAGTATCCTCTATTGACTCGTTGGTACGCCCGTTAGATCGTCCAGTGCAGATTTTTCAGGGTATTTTTGTCATTCCTACGCTCTAAGGCCCTATTCTACGTCGTTTTATGTTATTTTCTAATTGTATTAAGATAGGTTAAGCCTTCCTAACCTATTCATTCTCATGCATGCAAAGTTAGGAAAATTTAAGAGTGATCAAGCTAGTTTTCAAGATCTTCTTCATCAGTTTTTCCTTGGACTTTCAAAGAGTGTTAAAATTTGATTTCTTCCAGGTATATAGGGTTATGAATGGGTGTTTTCATTCACACCCATGTCCAATATCTGCTAATTCATGAAATTTGATCAAAAATCTTATGGGGTTTTAACCTAAATCTTGTGGAATTTTAATGATCTATTAATGGGTTATTTTCTCTTTCGATTTATATTATATTTTCCGAATTATGATCAGATTCTATAACTATTTTGATCATAAAATTATTGATTTCGATTTCTACTAACTTAAGCCTAATTATGTATGATCTATGATGAATCTAGTTATGATTTCTACTTCAATTGCTTATATTTACAAACCCATCATGATTTATGATTTGAAATATGGATTTATTCAAATACCCATTATGATTTGATGATTTGCAAAGTATATGTATGATCTACAAGTCTGCATGAATCCCATGATTTATGAATTATGTTTTGGCCGACTCACTGGCCTTGTTTAATGGATAGTTCACGTATTTACAAGCATGTTTATAATTATCATGATTTAACTAGCCCATGAATCTCATGCATATTATACTATGAGCACTATATATGTTTTGGGAGTAGTATTTAACACCGAGTAGATTTGGGGCATAGGTTCGGCCCCCGATCTCGTAACTACGTACCACCGTAGGACATGTCGGGACCTCCCTTGTGACTGTCCCTGGCCCATATGGCCCCTTTTTCATATTGATATCACATCTTTCATGGTTCAACCCTTGCCAAGATACGAATGCCCTCCCGACTAGGGTTACAGGTCGGGCTCTATGAGCTTGTATGGGATATGTCGGTTAAGAGAATCTCCCACTTTTCCTCATGATTTATGCATGTTCATGATTATGTGTATTGGCTCAAGTCATGTTCAATAAAGCTTTTCCCTCATGATTATGATTACGATTGTATTATGAATGTCTTGAAAACCTTGAGCCTTATGTTATATTACGATATTTATGTTATGACCATGTTGTCCTACTCTTATGATCCTTTATGAGTTTTATATATTTTAAATGTCCATTTTACTTACCTTGTATACTCGGTACATTCCACGTACTGACCGCATACTTTCTATGTTGTATCGTTTCATGATACAGGACCCGGCTTTCAGGCTCATCCCCATCAGTAGTCCATCTTAGAGTTAGCTATCAGCCCTTTTGGTGTGTCCTCATGTTCCGAGGACCATATGTTTAGACATTGATATTTTTTTATTTCAGTTTTTACCGGGTTAGTTGGGGATGTCCCATCAACCTATCTGATACGATAGAGGCTTTTAGACTAATTGTAGTCTCAGCTTGATATGTAATTCTAGTACGTTCCGCTTGTAATTCTATGTTATGTTACGTTTATGTTCAGTATTCCACTTTAAGTGATATGAACTTAGATGAATGTTCATGTCATGGATCGACTTGGAGTCGCTCGGGGATCCTTGTCCCGTGTTCCAATCCGGGTCTCCATTTGAGTCGTGACAGGATATGGTCCCGACCTACCCAAATGCTACACCAATAAAAGACAGGTAACCTCCACAACCTGGAAACTCCAAATGAAAGGAGTTGACCAATCTGCTAACTCCGAATAGATGCTAAGAGATCCCATAATTTGTCTGTTTAAACCTGCAAGAAAGTATGCAGCGCCCCATTATTGGGCATCAGTAGAATATGTGCTTAATATGTAAGGTGGTAAAAAAAGATGAATAGAAGCTAATAAAGACTGAAAATAAGTAGCAAGAAGGGGCAGAAGATAACCTGTAAGCTTTCATATCCATAACCTACATCTAGTAAATCACTACACGTATATGAGCTGAACTATACGACTATACATTCATAGCTATAACTCGCAAAAAGTATACAAACAAGAACATAACCTGGCACCTATAAACCTGGAAGGTGTAAGCAACATAGAAACAACCTACCAAGGCCCCCATAATCCCTGGCAAGTACAATCCAATCTATATACCCCTATCCTGGTTCTTATGATTCTACTGGCACTATAGCCAACGTACCTAGCTTCTCGGTCCGCATCTAAGACCGTTGGTCTCCTATTACTATGTTTGAGCCCGTTGGACTCCTGTAATTGCACCCTGGGCACATAAGGCTCGACGAAGGGTCAGTGATGCCGATACGGCATAAAAGTAAAAGCCCATTCGTGGATGGACTGTAGTATGGCCGTTGGACCTAAATATAGTCTCTGGGACATCACATAGCTCCTCTGAGCAACATCATATAGCTCCTCTAAGCGATTAATAGCCCTGTAGGCAATGACACAATTAGCAACCCTGAAGTTGGTCAACGGAAGGCTACTCAAGGTGGGGTCAATCCCAACCGATACACTATATTTTAGTCTCAATCTAGCCACTCAAAAGGAGTATCTGGATCTTAAGTCCTAACGCGACCGCTACTCGCCCCTAGAATAGTTTGTATGGCTGCTAATAGGGACACCCCGTGTGCCTATACCTGATCAAAGGGTCTTGGCAGTGATCATAATCTCTAATGATCTAGACAGAATAGGGAGAGGTCTGGAGTGGCCTAAAAGATACTCTGAATGTCATGCTAGGACAATGATAGCTCATAAACGAACCATAAGGTCGCAAACAACCAACTATTTAGTTCTTTCGCTTAGAACAACTGTAGGGTGATCTCGGGCAAAATAGCATGCCCGAGTGACGCTTTATAACTTAATTTAGTCTTGTTTAGCTAATTAATTATATACATTTTCATGTGATTTTACATAAATGTGAATATATGTACTAACCAACATGATTAGTCTTTGTTTTGTAGGTTTAAGTGAATTTGAGGAACTAATTTAGAAGTTGGTGAAGTAGAGGAATGGAGTCGGGAGCAATTTGCAAAAGTCGGCAAGAAGCATGCCTTGGCAAGGCTGGTCGCGCCAGGCAGCGTGCCACGCCCATGCCAGGCACGAGAGGAAGACAGCAAGCAGGCAGGCATCCTGCGCGCCAGCGCCGTTCCACGCCAGGCGACCTACGCGCCAGCGCCCTGCCATCGCGCTGCATTAGCAGAGTGCCACGCCGGCCATCGCGGCAAGCTTCGACGTCTAGGCATCCTGAGGCAATTTTCAGTGTGCCTCCGCATTACCTCCGTGTCACGGAGGCAGTGCTCCGCGATACACTCCGTGACACGGAGCCATTGCACGATAGGCATAATTTTGCACAAATCAAATTTACTATAAATAGGTCCCTTAGCTCCTAAAATCATTTTGTCATGATTTTATTCTGGAAAACCAACTAGGAGTGAAGGGAGAAGTGGGAGAACTCACCTAGGGTTCATCAATTTCATCTTCTCCTCTACCAATTCTTGTAAGTATGTTACTTT
>JACEIK010003825.1:101207-123822 GCA_018107945.1 Datura stramonium | reverse complement strand
TCCATATTCCCTATGGGATCGATCCCAACCTCTAGTTTGGTTTTTTATTGACAACGCCCCACGTTATACTTCAGCAGGAGGTGTAAGTTTGAGCGTTATCACACACCCACGTACCCAGAACTACGTTGCCACCATAGGTTACTTTTATTGGCCTTATGGACCAAGACTTGTGATCACCCAGTTCATTCCTTATACCCTTGCAAGGTATATTGGGTTCTACCGATGGGGTGTATACATCAGACTCCATGTCTCGCATACGTGGTTATAACCTCAGAATAGTTTCAGGTTACTCAGTTCAATACAGTTAGTTCAAATTCAGTATCTCATATTTAGGACATGTCTTTGACCATCAGACAGGGTCATTTTGACCATCTCAGTATATTTCAGTTTATTCAATTTTAGCATTTCAGTTTGTCATTGCATGTCATTACAGTTCAGTTATTTTATTCTCCATGTTATGTTTTCTCCTACTTACTCAGTACATTCAAAGTACTGACGCATACCTTCTATGTTGTATCATTTTATGATACAGCTGCAGGTTTTCAGTCTCAGCACCATTAGTAGATCTTATCCAGGAGTTTTCAGTTTCACCAGTGGTGCGTCCTCATCTTTCAAGGACGATTCTATTTTTCTTCAGTTATATTTCATTCAGTCGACTCTAGAGTTAGTTGGGAGGCTTGTCTCAGCAACTCATCAGATAGATGGATTTCAGACACAGACACAGATTCAGATTTTATGTTTTCTTTTTAGTTGTATAAAGCTTTATGAATTAGTTCTTCTTCATAAATGGGTTTTTATTATTTTTAAAAGCTTCCGCTATTATGTTACTCAGATTAACAGTGTTATGATAGACCACGGGTTGACTTGGGATTACTTGTGACTCTAAGTACCGTGTCTCGTCAAGGGTATAGACTTGGGTCATGACATAGTGTAAGACCATCCTATCTAAATTCTGGCCCTGGAGGCATCAAGGTATGCCAACGGCCTCTAAGCGAGCTTTACTTACAATACAAGCACCAAACTGAAAGTTTTATCGCCCGGTGGTGCCCTATGCTATCCAACTTATCCACTCAGGCCCAACAGCCAACCCTAAACTTCTAGGGCCTTGGCATGATAGCAAAACATCAAAATTCTACTAATATGGTGAATAGAGGAGTTTCTATGATGCTCCTAGGAGCTTACGGGGTGTAACATCATCCCCCCCCCCTTTAGGAACATTCGTCCTCGAATGTAATCTTTGGCTCAAGAGGCTTAACTCTTTTAATTATTGTTGAAAAAAATTTCGGCAGAGTCTCCCTTGTATTATGGACTATCCAGAAACATGAAACGTAGAAAAGTCCATCACAGGCATCTCACAGGATTCTACCTGCCTCTGAATAACATAGTTCCACCATGTCTATATAAGCAATTGATAATAGTAGAAGCGAGGACACTATACAATACTTGGAACTATTTGCTTTAGTTGAAATTGTCTTGGTCTATATATTACCATCATAGAGCCTAAAACAACTAATGGAATCTAAACCTCGTGTCATCCTTAACTTCTCAATTCATCCTTTCGGCACTTCTATTCCTTCATAAGATTCCAATGGGTTACATATTTGGATCTCAGGATGGCCCTTATGAACTTGTCAATCTAGTATAACTATTGGAGTCTCCTCATGGGATGGCTCTTCTTCGATCTGGGCATTCTCAATTGGGATAACCCACGAAAAGGTCCCTTACGTGTTTTTGTAGTGTTAATGAACAGATCCTAGCCCCAAAGGCACTCTATCTCATAGGTTGCTGGGCCGATCTTCTGGAGAATCCGGTAAGGCCCGATGAATCTATAGTTGGGCTTGTCCTTCTTGCCAAATCTCATCACGGCCTTCATTGATGGAACTTGAGAAATACCCAACCATCAACATTAAACTCCAAGTCTCTACGCTGCACATCGGAATAGGACTTCTGACGACCCTGAGCTGCCGGTACATATTTTCTAATAACTTTAACTTGTTTCCCCCCTGACTGATGTAGTAAGCTCGGTTCAGTTGTCCCTGACTTACTTTCTTCAGGTCATCATATAGGGGACCTGCATTTCTATCTGAACATACCTTTGAACATCTAAATCGTATGTCCGCTTGGTCGTATGTCTGGGGACGAGAAGATGTACTCAAATTAACTTGCATCCCAATATGTTCTATCACCTTTTCCAAAACCTAGTTTTGAGTTTTTCCCCTCTGTCAGATTATAATAGATATGGGGAAATTATGTAATCGGACTATCTCTTTAGTACTTAACTCAGCACATTCTTTAGCCAAAATGTAATTCTGATCGTTAAGAAATAAGTTGATCTCACTAACCTTTCAACAATGACCCAGATGGGGTTACGTTTACGCCCGGTACGAGGTAACCTTGTAGCTAAATTCATATTGTCTACTTGTTACTTTTGCACAGGCATGGCTATTTCCTGGATTAGCTTGCCTGGTTTCTGATGTCCAGCCTCACCTTGCTAGCTCGTGGAGCTTTATACCACAACTCGCTAATATCCTTCTTCCCAATGCCATCAGTAGATTTCTTTCATAACCTGATGCATTTTCTTCAAGCTCGGGTGGAGTGAATAACGAACATGGTGTACCTTGCTACAGTCTACTGACGAGGCCCTATCACATTTAGAACATAGAATCGACCTCCGGGTCTCAAAACTCTATCCCCTACTATCTTGAAGGCCAGTAACTCCTTCTACTGGGCCTTATCTCTGGCTGTACTAGGCTAGCGCCTTCGTACTGTCACTCCTTTGTCACCACCACTAAAGGTAATACCGCTGCATTCTAGGTCATAATCTCACTATCCTTTAAATTTCATCCTGATGCTTATTTCTCTACATTCAGCGGTGATCCCAAGCTCTATCAGCCCGCTACAGTCTAGAGGTAATTCTGAATTTCCCCTAGATCTTGGTATTCATGTCTTGCCCTTACTCCTATAGGCTAGAAACCAAGGTTCGTGCCCCATGCCCTATGCCCCATACTGGCAAGGATACTACTGGTCAAGTCTACCGACCTATATTATCCTGATTCGCACTCGGGCCAGTTCCCCTCATATAATCTCTCTTCCCTTCGGCATAACAAGCTAAGGGCCATAACCATTACTCTTCAGGCATTCACTACCATCATCAGCACACTGCGGTGGAATCAGCCTATTTCTGACCTAAGCTTTACTATTGCTGGGGGTTTATTGCTTATGGACTCTTACACATACTTGGGTGCTACTAGCTATCTTATTTGCACCCCCCATTTACTATCGTGAGGGTATAGGTAACTTTTTAAACACTAGGGGTCTTAACCACTTTTTAACCATTCTCGGGATCAACGGTTCTAGCCCTCCTTTACTATTTATTCTGGGCAACATGGCATTGATACATACGCTTTCTGTTTTTGTGAAAGAACAAGCTGGGAGGTATAAAATGACTCTATCATTCTATAATAGGGCTAAGGTGCAAAATTCAACAAACTCTGGAAGCTGGAGGTGCAAACCTTGTGCAGTCCTTCGCATATTTCAAGTAATCAAACATTAACTGTCGTCCCAGTCTAATTCTAAGTGTCTACTAAATAATACAACTCATATATATACCACACTCCTGGCCTCCTCTTCTGAGGGTGTAGAAAGAATAGGGACGGTGTTGGCATATCTATTACCTTATGAGGTTCCTCGTGCCCCGGGAGGATGTTGGGAAAATTAAAAGACATTCGATTTGCCCTCGGGCTAGCTTTCCCCCAACTGTGGCACCTCCGTAATACCATTTCCTACTTCTGCAGCTAGCTTGCGGCTAGCTGGAGTCTATCTTTATCAAACATTACTTTAGACAGACATGATGATGAAAGCTTAGGGACTCAACCCTATATAACTCGACTCTATAGCACGATCTGAAAAGAAGGAGGGGTAACCATACTATCATGCCTCGTAGCCTCCTACTCATAAAATGTGGTGCAAAACACATTTATAAACAAGACTTTACTAGATACAACTTGCAGACTCCCTAGGATACGACCTGCTCTGATACCTAGTTTTTCTCGCCCCACCTTGGAAGGCATGACCGACACCTAATGCCACACTGGGATATAAGCTGACTTGGCTGGGCATATGCATATCTGGTGCCTACCCGTGACTCAGATAAAGAAAACAAACTGCTATATCTCGACTGTAAATACAGCCTCAGGCCGATAAGGCCACGCAGCATCTATAAAAGAAGACAGCTAACTCAGCCAACATAACAATAAAAGGGATTCTATGCGGGTCGACAAGACTACTATGTTGTCTAGTCATAACTTAATGAAAAACAGGCAATCGTACAAACAATACAGACGACAAGGTCGATAACTAAAAGCTTTACTAGTCCCCACACACCAACATACAAAACTGAACATATATAGGCCTAACACAGACAACTAACTGAAGATCGTAGCCTGCAAGCCTCTAAGAATAAAAATAGTGGTCGGGACAGGGCCTCGGCCTACCCAAAAGCTACACCAATAAAAGACAGGTAACCTCAACAACCTAGAAACTCCGAATGAAAGGAGCAGGCCAATATGCTAACTCCAAATAGGTGCTAAGAGATCCCAAAATTTGTCTGTCTAAACCTGCAGGCAAGTATGCAGTGCCCCACAGTTGGGCGTTAGTACAATATGTACTGAATATGTAAGGCGGTAATAAAAAGCTGAATAGAAGCTGATAAAGACTGAAAGTAAGTAGCAAGAAGGGGCAGAAGATAACCTATAACCTTTCATATCCATAACCTGCATCTACTAAATAACTATACGTATATGAGTTGAACTGTACAACTATACATTCATAGGTTATAGCTAGCAAACAAGTATACAAACAAGAACCTAACTTGGCCCCCATAAGCCTGGAAGGTGTAAGCAACACAGAAACAACCTACCAGGGCCCCCATAGGCCCTGGCAAGTACAATCTAATCTATATACCCCTATCCAGATTCTTATGATTCTACTAGCACTATAGCCAACCTACCTGGCTTCTGGGTTCGTATCTGAGCCCGTTGGGCTTCTATAACTGTATCTGAGCCCGTTAGGCTCCTATAACTGCACCTTGGGCACACGAAGCTTGACGGAGGGTCAGTGATGCTGATACGGCATAAAGTAGAAGCCCATCCGTGGATGGACTATAATATGGCCCTTGGGCCTGAATATAGTCCCTTGGGACATCACATAGCTCCTCTGAGCAACATCATATAGATCCTCTGAGCGATTAATAGCCCCATAGGCAATGACACAATTAGCAACCCTGAAGTTGGTCAACAGAAGGCTATTCTAGGTAGGGTCAATCCCAACCGATACACTATATTTTAGTCTCAATATAGCCACTCAAAAGGCGTATCTGGATCTTAAGGTTTAATGCGACCGCTACTCGCCCCTAGAATAGTCTGTATAGCTGCTAACAGGAACACCCCGTGTGCCTACACTCGATCAAAGGGTCTTGGTAGTGATCATAATCTCTAATTGTCTATATAGAATAGGGCGAGGTCTGGAGTGTCCTAAACGATACTCTAAATGTCATGCTAGGACAATGATAGCTCATAAGTGAACCATAAGGTCGCAGACGACCAACTATTTAGTTCTTTCGCTTAGAAAAACTTAGGGCTGCTACTAATTAGATATGCTCCTGAGAAGTCAGCCCCTAACCTTCCACAGGCAGCCTATTATAATTCTTAACCTGAAGGTAATATTGTACTATTATGTTCCTAGTCCCTTAGACATTAAATTGGTTTTCTAAGATTTCATATGACTTCTCTGGATGATTTATAGTCTCGTAGGCAGGTTTATCTGGACCTAGACACTAGCGACAACCTGTACCTGAGTATCTATAAGAGCAGGCTGGGGAATTGGCCCCGCATTCAACTACTAATAATACTCCCTCCTTAGGGTACCCACGGGTCTATCTGACTTATATAACTGGGATGAGTTCCTGGGCGACCTGTATGACAAGCACTAAGTTGACTGAAACTAATAATCACTGGCAGTGGCTAACTAGATGTCAGGCTGTCACTCATTTCACTGGGCAACCCTATTGCCGCTGACTCTAGGGTAAGACCATCATATCCAAATTCTGGCCTTGGAGGTGTCAAGGTATGCCAACGGCAGCTGGGCGACCTTTACTGACAATACAGGCGCCAAACTAAAAGTTATATCGCCTGGCGGCGCCCTATACTGCCCAACTTACCAACTCAGGCCCAACAGCTAACCCTAAACTTTTAGGGCCTTGGCATGATAGCAAAACAATAGAATTCTACTAATACGGTGAACAGAAGAACAGAGGAGTTTCTATGACACTCCTAGTGTGAGTCATACTTAATATACTCTTTCCCGACGAGGGATACTGCAATATACTCTCAAAATGACTTTCAGCAGCTAACCATAATATATACATAATCATAATCTGCTGACAGCAACTAATCACAACATATATAATCGTAATCTACTGACAGTAGCTAATCACAACATACATGATCCTTATAAACTAGCAGTAGCTAATTACAACGTACAGGATCGTTGTCTCTGTTCAAGAACATAGGTCGTATCATTACACGACGAGAATAACTTTCTAAAAGGATAAGCCTTAACCTACCTCGAATGTCGATTTTCGTTCACCCAAATAGTTTCTAACCTAAAGCCAGCAGTCCCACTTAATTGCAACTTTTACGCTGAGAGAATAAGGTTATTTCATTAGTAGGAATCAACAAACAATGATATCTTTTTGAATAACATTGACTATTATTCAACTTTATTTTATTTGGTCAAAAACTCACAAATTCCCGAGAGTTTAGAAGGTACAAACACTTACTCGTCACTTATAGTCGCTTAGGAATTGATTAGAAGTGATTTTAACAAGTCTTACTCGGCGGGGTTTCGGTACTCCGAACGAATTTCCAAAAACTAACTCCACAGGGACGTTCCTCGTAAGCCTACAACTCAATATCCAAAACGAATTTGCGTTTGGACAAAGTTTAGCGGCATAATTTGACGAAAAATGAATGAAACCTACACCTGTGCTCTGTTTTGTTGTCGAGGGAAATATTAGAAATGAATCAACTAAACGTGAAGGAGCTTTATATAATATTGAGGCGGTGGGATAGAGGGTGCGGCACGCAGCACATACAGTTAAGAGTCAGGAGCGACTCGCCGCTCAAGGCGCCGGGCTGGCCGGTGCGGCGTGGCGCCCAGTGCGCCCACCCTCCAGCCCCAACCTCCTGCTCGCTCGACTTAGTACTCATCCGCTCATTCCCTGAACCTTTTTATGTATGCGTCATACTCTAAAACTCTCAACATACATGCAAACACATCGTTTAAATGATAGGAGCTTACGGGGTGTAACAAAATGTATGGTATCAATCTCGATCGAGATTCATTTTGTTGGAAGGGAAATGTTAGAGGAATTGGTTTGAATATACCCCCTGGCAACATATTTGCAAAGATGAGTAAGGTTCTACATTATCAAATTGGTTTTCATGTTCAATTCATGTGTTTAAGTCAGTTTTGTGTTTATGGATGTATGTAAGAAAAGTGAATTCAGTTCAGCTATGTAGTTTGAATCGGAGGTATTCATTCCGTTAGTTTTTGGTTTAGTAATCAGTATTTGAATATTGAAATTGCATCTCTCTACTTTCCTGTGTGTTTTTCCAACATTCGAGGACGAATGTTCTCAAGGGGGAGATATTGTAATGCCCCGAAAACTCAAAGACTAGACCCGGGATTGAATCAAAGAAAACTAAAAAATTCACATTAGGTCACAGAACGAGTCATTCTATGACCCGTGAAGAGATACCATGAGTCGTTAAGTGACTCGTGGTGAAACCTGGGAACTTAGACTCATTCAAAGATAATTTATAACCGAGAAATCTTAGGTAGTGCACCTAAGGAGTTGTCACCACGAGTCGTGGTCCTATACCACGAGTCGTGGTCCTATACCATGACCCGTTAGATGACTTGTGGTCAGGCATGGGTGAGGAATTAAGGGAGGTAGGTAGTGTACCCAACGGGTCCTCACAAAGACTCGTTTGGGACACCACGAGTCGTGGGGTCACCCGTGGGGAATCCAGGATATTTAGACAACATGGTCCACGAGAGATGACCATGAGTCGTGGTTAGTGGTGACCTTCAGTGTATTCCAGGTAGTGTAGTCCACAAGTTTGACCACAAGTTATGGTCACTTACCACGACCCGTTAGATTACCCGTGGGGACAGACACTCAGTTTTTCCCTGCAACTTTTCAAGCGTCTTTCAGTAATTTCCTACCCTCCTAAACTTTAAACTACGTCATTTTAGTCATAATTTCAAACTTATTAGTGGGGGTAAACGGTTTCTTTCCTCATTCTCCACTAAAACATTCAGAAAGCAGATCATACAAATTTTCTCTCAGAGCATTTCAGAGCAAGAACTAGGGCAGACCTTTTCTCCTCGATTCTCAAGGAAATTCTTCGGGTTTCTTCACCAAGTATGTGGGAATTCAACAAGGGGATAATTCTTCCCTTGTGTCCCCTAAAACCCTTCTCTAATTTCTCTATGAATCCTAGCCCTGAGTTTTCGAATGTGAAGGGAAAATATGTTAATTTTATAGGAATTTACATAGCATGATATTCATGATTATTTTAGACATGATTTTCATCAGTTCATGATCAAATTGATGTTATTCCCATAAAAGTGAATTCTAGCCCTGCAGATTTTTGAATGTTAAGAAATTCTTGATAATTCTTCATTTAATCCAAGTGGAATTATTATATTATATTAATTAGGGATATTTCCACCAGATAATGACAGTATCGATGCTTATCCCTGTACATTAAGCTTAGCCCTAGTCCTTGAGGGTAGAACAGACTAGAAATTTTGCTGAAATGATAAACTTTGAAATATTCTTGATTATACCAATGTGGTGAATTCCCATATTATTTTATATGTTAAATTCTCAATCAGATACATGGTTGTCTAGCTTTAGTCAAAGTATGAAAATACTTAGTGTCAGGAAGAAATGTCAGTTGATCAGTTTGACTACAGAATTTCCTGAGGTGTCAGTATTACCTCCCCATTATGAGAATCAGATTCAGAATTCAGTTTATTCATCCACTAGGTGGTCATGAAACTTTAGATATATATAGCTCTGACTAGCCTTAGGACCCTAGTTCAGATTACAGTTTGTTCTTAGACGGTTATGACACTTCTAGATAAGCTGCTCTAACCAGTCTACAACACAGTTTCAGAATCTGGTCTGATAAGACTCTAAGGGTACTTTCAGATGCAAATCCCTAACTAGTCTTTTACCCCAGTTTTGAGTTATCATCTTAGTATTCAGTTTAGGATTATCCAGTGGGAGTAGGACTTAACACCGAGCGTACCGTGGTTCCAGCGCACCCAGGTTCCCAGAACTAAGTTGTCAGCATAGGTTTCAATATTTATTGGCCTGATTGGCCCCAGACTCTTGTGATCACCCAGTTTATGCCTTTATACCCTGGCAAGGTAATTTCGGTCCTACTGATGGGGGGTATACATCGGACTCTACATTTAGCTCACGTGGTTACATGTCGGTTATAGACTTTCACATTAGTCAGTTTAGTCTACTCTCATCGGTTCAGTTCAGATAAGTACTCCAGACACTAAACATGTTTTGACCATCAGACAGGGTCTTCTAGACCACCTTAGTACTTCAGTTTTGTTTCTTTCAGCTCCGTAGCTTTAGTTGGTCATTGCATGTCTTTCAGTTCAGTGTTTCTTTTATTTTTTATTCTATTGCATTATGTTCCTCTCACTTACTCAGTACATTCAAAGTACTGATGCATACTTTTATGATGTATCATTTTATGATACAGTTGTAGGATCACAGTCTCAGCCCCGTTGGCCGACCATTTACTAAAGAACTCAGCTATCCAATTGGTGAGTCCTCATCCTTCGAGGATGAAAATTATTTGCTTTAGTTATGATTTCATTTCTTTTATTTTGATTTGGAGTTAGCTGGGGGTTTGTCCTAGCATCTCATTAGACCTGATGGCTTTCAGACGTATAGTTGTTTTCTTTTCAGGCTCAGATAGTCTTGTTCTGATATTTTGAGTATTTATGTTTTTGCTTTAAATTTCCACTGTATGTATTTCTATGTTACTCAGAATGTCAGTGTATGATAGACCAGGGGTGGACTTAGGGTCACTTGTGGCTTCAAGTACCGTATCCCATCCAGGGTGTAAACTCGGGGAGTGACAAACTTGGTATCAAAGCACTAGGTTCAGAATATTCTCGGATGTCTGAAAGTCGTATCGAGTAGATTCCTCTTTATGGGTGTGAAGCGCGCCACACTTATGAGGGGGAGTCTACGAGATGTCATTAGGAAACTTCCCTTTATTTCATACTCATTATCGTGCGTTGAAATTCAGTTCCAAAAAACATTCTCCTAACTCGTGCTTTGCTTTGTTTTAGTGAACTATGCCTCTAGGACGCGACAATGGAAGGATGGCCAGAAATGCCAAGCGGACTGCTCCACCAGCCCCAGCAGCCCCTCAGGATGATTCGGTATCTACCATAGAATTCAGGGCGGCCATTCAGCTGCTCGCCCAAACTATGACAAACCAGGTGAACTAGAAGGTAGTTCCAGTTAATAACATTGGGTCCGTAGGAGTTGCTAGGGTGTGGGACTTCACCTGAATGAACCCTCCATCATTTTATGAATCCAAGGTGGGGAAGGACTCCCAAGAGTTTGTAGATGAGATCAAAAAGATTACCCGTATAATGGGTGTTAGTTCCTCCGAGAGTGCTGACCTAGCTTCCTACCAGCTAAAAGGGGTATCCCAAGTCTGGTATTAATAGTGGAAGGAGGGGTGACTAGCGGGAGTAGGACCGATGGAGTGGGAGGAGTTCAACACTACCTTTCTGGAGAGATTTTTCCCTAGAGAGCTCAGGGGGGCCAAGGTCGCGGAGTTCATGAACCTTAGATAAGGAAACAGGACCGTGGAAGAGTATGCTCTAAAGTTCACCAAGTTTTCCAAATACGCTCCAGAGATGGTGGCTGAGCCAAAGGCTGGCATGCTGAAATCCATAAATGGGGTGTCAAACCTGGTCCTCAAAGAGTGCAGAACAGCAATGTCGATCAAAGATATCGACCTCTCCAGTTTGATTGTTTATGCCCAGCAGATTGAGGATGAAAAACTGAGGGACATGGAGAGAAAGAATAAGCGGGCAAGAACTGGCTAGTCAAATCATGGCTATCGGAGGTCGGGCAGTAGCAACCGCCCACAGCAGCAGCAGCAACAAAGGGCTCCAACACTCAGCTCAGTCAGCGCCCCTACCTTTCGGACCCGCCAGGACTGAAGGGGTGGAGCATCTGGCTCTCAGTCTGAAAGCTATAGTGCTGGGAACAGATATCCAGTTTGCCCCAAGTGCGGCAAGAACCACCCAGGAGAGTGTCTTCAGGGTCGAGAGGGTTGTTTTGGTTGTGGACAGCTTGGGCATCGGCTGAAGGATTGCTCGTCAGCAGGACGGGGGGGATTAATATCCACCACCTCAGCAGCTCTAGCAGGCCGACCAGCCCAATAGGCTAACACATCAGGTACGAAGGGCGGTCAACGCCAAAATCATTTTTATGCATTATCATCTTGTCAAGACTGGGAGAACTCACCAGATGTAGTCACGGGTATGTTACGTCTTTTCCACATAGATGTATATTTCCTGCTTGATCCGGGGGCCACATTATCATTCGTGACTCCCTACTTTGCAGTTCAGTTTGATATCTATCCAGAAGTACTATCAGAACCTTTCTCAGTCTCCACCCCAGTTGGCGAGTCAGTTAGAGCCAGTTGGGGGTATAGAAACTGTCCAATATCAGTCTGCAATAAAGTTATTCCAGATGAACTTGCATAGTTAGACTTGGTTGACTTCGACCTCATTGTTGGCATGGATTGGCTACACTCCGGTTATGCCTCAGTCGAATGCAGAACTAGGGTCGTCAGGTTTCAGTTCCCTAATGAACAAGCTCTAGAATGGTCGGGCAGTAGTTTAGCGTTGAAGGGTAGGTTTATTTCCTACCTTAAGGCTAAGAAGCTTATTTCTAAGGGATGTATTTATCATATAGTTCGGGTCAAAGATTTAGATTCTGAGACCTCAACTATCCAGTCATTCCCTATTGTCAGAGAGTTTTTAGATGTGTTCCCCGAATATCTCCCTGGAGTCCCTCCTGAACGAGAAATTGACTTCGGTATAAACCTTATCAGATACTCAGCCCATCTCCATCCCTTCTTATTGAATGGCTTTGGCTGAACTTAAGGAGTTGAAGGCACAGCTAAAAGATCTTCTTGATAAGGTTTTTATCAGACCCAGCATCTCTCCCTAGGGTGCTCCAGTGTTATTCATGCGAAAGAAAGACGGTACCCTCAAAATGTGCATTGACTACCTTTAGTTGAATAAGGTCACAGTCAAGAACAAATATCCCCTACCCAGGATTGATGACCTGTTCGACCAACTTTAGGGACCCAGCTGTTTCTCCAAAATAGATCTCAGGTCGGGGTATCATCAACTAAGAGTCAGAGAGTGTGACATACCGAAAACAACTTTCAGGACTCAGCATGGTCACTTCGAGTTCATGGTTATGTCCTTCGGACAAACAAATGCCCCTGCAGAATTTATGGACCTAATGAACAGAGTCTTCAAGCAGTATCTGGATATGTTTGTCATCGTATTCATCGATGACTTTCTGGTATACTCCAGAAATGAGGAAGAGCATGCTAAGCACCTGAGGATAGTACTTCAGACACTCAGAGACCGCCAGTTGTTCGCCAAGTTCAGCAAGTGTGAATTCTAGTTGAAGTCCGTGACTTTCCTGGGTCATGTGGTCTCGGGTGAGGGTATTCAGGTTGATCCTCAAAAGATAGAAGCAGTGAAATACTAGCGCAGACCTACCTCTCCAACCGAAATTAGAAGTTTCTTGGGTTTGGTCGGTTATTACCAATGCTTTGTAGAAGGCTTTTCTTCTATAGCATCTCGACTGACTAGGCTGACTCAAAAGAAGGTGAAATTCCAGTGGTCAGATGCATGTGAGAAGAGTTTCCAGGAGTTAAAAACTTGACTCACTACTGCTCCAGTATTGACTCTACCAGAAGGATCGGATGGATTTGTAATTTATTGCGACGCTTCTAGAGTTAGACTCGGTTGCGTTCTGATACAGTGGGACAAAGTGATAGCCTACGCCTCCAGGAAGCTCAAGGTTCATGAGAAAATTTATTCAACTCATGACTTGGAGTTGGCAGCGGTAGTGTTTGCATTGAAAATATGGAGGCATTATCTATACGGGGCTTACGTTGATGTTTTCACCGATCACAAGAGCCTTCAGTATATATTCAGTCTAAAGGACCTAAATCTTTGGCAGAGAAGGTGGTTGGAACTCCTGAAGGATTATGAAATGAGTATGCTATATCACCCGAACAAAGCCAATGTGGTGGCTGATGCCCTAAGTAGAGTGTCTATGGGTAGCGTGGCTCATATTGAGGAAGGCAAAAAAGAGTTGGCGAAGGATATTCACAAACTAGCTCGGTTAGGGTTGCAACTGGTTGACTCAGCTGAGGGTGGAGTGGTGATACAAAGCGGGTCAGACTCCTCTTTGGTTGTGGAAGTTAAGTCCAAATAGGATGAAGATCCTATTCTTCTTAAACTCAAGGAAGTGGTTCTCAGAAAGGAGGTGGAGGCTTTCTCCAAAAAGGGAGATGGTGTGCTCCGTCATCAGGGCAGATTGTGCGTACCAAACATCGATGACTTGAGACAGCAAATATTGGCTGAAGTACACAGTTCAAGATACTCCATCCACCTTGGTGCTACTAAAATGTACCGCGATTTGTGGGATATTTACTGGTGGAATGGCATGAAGAGAGACATCGCAAAATTCGTAGCCAAGTGCCCGAACTGCTAGCAAGTCAAAGTAGAGCATCAAAGACCGGGAGGTATGACCCAAGATATCAGCATACCCATGTGGAAGTAGGAAGAAATAAATATGGACTTTATAACGGGTCTACCTCGAACTCGCCAGCAACATGATTCCATATGGGTAGTAGTAGACTGGATGACTAAATCAGCACATTTCCTCCTAGTTAAAATGACGAACTCAACTGAGGATTATGCTAGACTTTATATCCGAGAATTGGCCAGGCTTCATGGGGTGTCATTATCCATCATCTCAGACAGAGTTACCCAATTCACCTCATATTTCTGGAAGTCCTTTCAGAAGGGACTTGACACCCATGTCAAGTTCAGCATAGCTTTTCACCCGCAGATAGATGGGAAAGATGAGCGGAATATTCAGACCCTACAAGATATGTTGAGAGCATGTGCGATCGATTTCAAGGGCAGTTGGGATGACCACTTGCCTCTTATCGAGTTTGCGACAATAATAGTTATCACTCCAGCATCCAGATGGCCCCGTCTGAGGCATTGTATGGTAGACAGTGCAGGTCTCCTATTGGATGGTTTGAATTTGGTGAAGCTGAAATAATCGGGCAAGACTCTGTTCATGAAGCTATGCAGAAGGTATAGCTCATCAGAGAAAGATTGAAAATAGCTCAGAGCCGTCAGAAATCTTATGCTGATGTGAGGAGAAGAGAATTGGAGTTTGTGGTAAATGATTGGGTCTATCTGAAAATTTCACCCATGAAAGGGGTGATGAGGTTTGGAAAGAAGGGAAAGCTTAGTCCGAGATATGTGGGACCCTACAGGTTCTAAGGTGAATTGGCAAGGTAGCCTATGAGCTGGAATTACCTTCACAGTTGGCTTCTGTGCACCTAGTATTCAATGTGTAAATATTGAAGAAATGCATTGGTGATCCAACTTTGATTGTGCCATTGGACAGTGTAGAAATAAAGGATAGTATCTTATACGAGGAGGTCCCAGTCCAGATCCTTGACCGTCAGGTTCGTAAGCTGAGGAACAAGGAAGTAGCTTCAGTCAAGATCCTATGGAGAAACCAGCTGGTGGAAGGACCTACGTGGGAGGCCGAAGCAGATATGATGGCCAGATACCCATACTTATTCTCTACTGGCTCTGTTACAGATGAGATATCAGTCTTTCCCTAGATCTCAAATTGGTTTTCATGTTCAATTCATGTGCTTAAGTCTCTTTTGTGTTTATGGATGTATGTAAGAAAAGTGAATTCAGTTCAGCTATGTAGTTTGAATCGAAGGTATTAATTCCATAAGGTTTTGGTTTAATGATCAGTATTTGAATACTGAAATTGCATCTCTCTGCTTTCCTATGTGTTTTTCCAACATTCAAGGATGAATGTTCCTAAGGGGGAGATATTATAATGCCCCAAAAACTCAGAGACTAGACCCTGGACTTGAATAGGAGAAAACTGAAAAATCCGTATCATGTCACAGAACGAGTCATTCTATGACCTGTGAGGAGAGTCCACGAGTCGTTAAGTGACTCGTGGTGAGTCTTGGGAACTTAGTGGAATTTTGGTGCATTGGGTGACCACGGGTGCAACCCCATGAGTCATGAGCTGACCAGTGGTCAAGGATTTGTAATCGGGAAATCTTAGGTAGTGCACCTAATGAGTTGTCACCACGAGTCGTGGTCCTATACGATGACCCATTAGGTGACTCATGGTCAGGCATGGGTCAGGAATTAGGGGAGGTAGGGAGTATACCCAATGGGTCCTCACCGCAACTCATTTGGGACACCACGAGTCGTGGTATCACCCGTAGGGACTCCAGGATTTCTATACAGTGTGGTCCACGAGAGGTGACCACGAGTCATGGTCACTAACCACGGCTCATTAGATCCCTCGTGGTGACCTTCAGTGTATTCTAGGCAGTGTAGTCCACGAGTTTGACCATGAGTCATAGTCACTGACCACAACCTGTTAGGTCACCCGTGGGGACTGACACTCAATTTTTCCCTGCGACTTTTCAAGGGTCTTTCAGTAATTTCCTACCTTTCTAAACTTTAAACTACGTCGTTCTAGTCATATTTCAGGCTTATTAGTGGGAGTAAATGGTTTCTTTCCTCATTCCCCACTCAAACCTTCAGAAAGCATATAGTAGAAATTTTCTCTCAGAGCATTCAGAGCAAGAACTAGGGCAGACCTTTTCTCCTCGATTCTCAAAGAAATTCTTCGGGTTTCTTCACCAGATATGTGGAAATTCAAAAAGGGGATAATTCTTTCCTTATGTCCCCCAAAATCCTTCTCTAATTTCTCTGTGAATCCTAGCCCTGAGTTTTCGAATGTGAAGAGAAAAAAATGTTAATTTTCTTGGAATTCACATAGCATGATATTCATGATTATTTTAGACATGATTTTTATCAGTTCATGATCAAATTTATGTTATTCCCATAAAAATGAATTTTAGCCCTGCAGATTTTGGAATGTTAAGAAATTCTTGATAATGCTTCGTCTAATCCAAGTGGAATTATTATGTTATATTAATTATGGATATTTCCACCATAAAATGACAATATCGATGCTTATCCCTATACATTGAGCTTAGCCCTAGTCCTTGAGGGTAGAACAGACTAGAAATTTTATTAAGATGATAAACTTTGAAATTTTCTTGATTATATGTTATACCCTGAGAACCCAAGGATCAGACCCGTGAGTCAAACGGAAAAAATCTGGAAAATGTTGCAGCAATGTAGAACGATTCGTTAGACGACTTGTGAGGAGACCCCACGAGTCGTCAGGTGGCTCGTGGGAAGGTTGGATTGAGCTGAGGAGTTGAGGTCCCCACGGGCGTGAGAACGACTCGTGGTAAGCCACCACGAGTCATCTGGTCTCCCGTGGGGTGAGGTTAAGGGTTACCTGGGAGGTTTGACCAGTGTACCTAACGAATGGAACCACACAAGTCGTGGCCAGTCCCAATGACTCGTGAGGTGAGTCGTGAGCAAGCCCATGAAATTCGAGTGGAGATGAGGCAGTGTACTTGATGAAATGGCGTAACGAGTCATGGTCACTGGGGACAAATCTTTAGGTCCCCCGTTGCGAGCCCAGTCGACCTGATATCTAGTGTACTTGATGGGGGACGCGACGAGTCATTTCCCATCCTGATGAGTCGTCAGGTCACCCCTTAGGGTCACCTGGCAGTTATTTCCTGTGAATTAGTAAGGGCCTTCTCGTAATTTTCTATGCTCCTAAGACCTAAACTACGTCGTTTTGAGGTGGAGACAGGGTCTTTTAAGGGGAAATCATCCATGATAAATCTCATTTGATACATGTAAGAGTAGAGAGGAAAGAGGAAAGGGATTCAAGTGTTCATCTTCAAGTTCTTCAAGTTTCCATCTAAGGCTTTTCAAGGGATTTAGGAATCAAGGAGTTCCAGGTATGTGGGGTTTTGAATGGGTAGTTTAGTCCATACCCATGCCCAAGTTCTCTCTAATTCTATGTTAAAATTTACCAATTCTTGATGGGTCATAACCCAAATGCTTGTTTCCTCAAAAATCGATATGAACATGTTGTAGTATGTCTAAAATCATAGGTTTGAATTATTGTGTTGTGTTCACTTATTTTCTTCAATATTTGATGATTTAATCCCTAAAAGCACATGTACCCTAAATCATGGGGTTTTTAGCGAAATTCATGATTATGGTGGTTTCTAAAGCATGATATGAACTTTTGAATTTTAAGCATATTTTCAATTACTCATGTTATTATGATCATGTTTTCCATAAATTTAAGCATTTCAAGTAGGATTGAAATTATGGGCAATGCCCTCATGTCGCTCATGATTCATGAACTATGATTTTGGTCGAACCAAGGGCCCCATTCCATGGCTAGTATCATGAATTCTCAAGCATGTTATGATTATCACAATTTAACTATCCATACATTTCATGTATTAATTTTATGAGCACGTTGCATGTTTTGGGAGTAGTACTTAACACCGAGTAGGTTCAGGGCCTAGGATACGCCGCGAATCTCAAAACTACGTGCTACCGTAGGTTATGTTTGGCACCGCCTCAGTGTCTGTCCCCTATGCCTACGGGGTCTTCATGAGTGATATCATGCCTTTCATGGTTCATACCCTTGTCAAGGTATGGACGGCCTCCCGACTAGGCTTACAGGTCGGGCTCCATGTGTGCTCGTATGGGGTATGTCGGTTATAGAAATCTCCCACTGTTCATCATTTTTTAATGCATTTATGATTGTGTTATTTTGGCTCAAGTCGTGTTTATGAAATGTTTTCCCTTATGTTATAACTACGACAGGTTTATGGATATTTTAGAAATCTTGAGCCTTACGATATATTTATGATCATGATGTCCCCACTCCTATAAACTTTATGTTTTCAAGTATTGTTTTGCATAGCTCGCATATTCAGTACATTTCAAGTACTGACCCGCATATTTTCTATGTTGTATCATTTTATGATACAGGCTCCGGTTCACAGGTTCCAGCATCGCTCCTAGCTTGCTCTTAGATCTTCTCTCAGTTCTCAGTGGTGAGTCCTCATGGTTTGAGGGCTTCATGTTCGGATCTTGTTGTCTTTGAGTTTTCAGTATGTTCGGGTTAGTTGGGGTCTTGTCCCTTCAACCCGTCTATTATGATTAGAGGCTTTCAAACCTACTTGTAGTAATTAGTTGTTTATGCTTGGATCATGATTTGTTGTTTCTTATATTTCATGTCATGGTCTCATTTAGTTCATGATTATTAAGCTAAGTCTTCCGCCTTATGTGAATGGTTTGTTTATATGCTCATGCCATGGGTTGACTTGGGGTCCCTTGGGGCTCCTCGTCCCGTGTCTACGATTCGGGTGTACTCTCGGGTCATGACATTATACCAGTGTGATGAATTCACATATTATTTTATATGTTAAATTCTCAGCTAGATACATGGTTGTCTAACTTTAGTCAAAATATGAAAATACTCAGTGTTAGTCAGAAATGTCAGCTAATCAGTTTGACTACAGAATTTCCTGAGGTGTCAGTATTACCTCTTCGTTATCAGAATCAGATTCAGAATTCAGTTTATTGGTCCACTAGGCGGTCGTGACACTTTAGATATATATAGCTCTGACTAGCCTTAGGACCCCAGTTCAGATTACAGTTTGCTCTTAGACAGTTACGACGCTTCTAGATAAGCAACTCTGACCAGTCTACTACACGGTTTCATAATCTGGTCCGATAAGACTCTCAGGGTACTTTCAGATGCGTATCCCTGACTAGTCTTGGGTCCTAGTTTCGAGCTATTATCTTAGTATTCAATTTAGGATTATCCAGTGGGAATAGGACTTAGCACCGAGTGGACTGGGGTACCAGCACACCCAGGTTCCTAGAACTACGTTGCCAGCGTAGGTTTTAGTATTTATTGGCCTGATTGTCCCCAGACTCTTGTGATCACCCAGTTCATGCCTTTATATTCTATCAAGGTATATTGGGTCCTACCGGTGAGGTGTATATATTGGACTCCACGTTTATCTCACATGGTTACATGTCGGTTATAGACTCTCCCACTAGTCCGTTCAGTCTAGTCTCAGTCCAATTCAGTTCACATCAGTATTCCAGAATTAGAACATGTTTTGACCATCAGGCAGGATTTTCTAGACCACCTTAGTACTTCAGTTTTTTTTTATTTCAGCTCCGTAGCTTTAATTGGTCATTGCATGTCTTTCAGTTCAGTATTTCTTTTATTTTTTATTCTATTGCATTATGTTCCTCTAACTTACTCAGTACATTCAAAGTATTGATGCACACTTTTATGTTGTATCATTTTATGATACAGCTACAGGATCACAATCTCAGCCCCGTTAGCCGACCGTTTACCGAGGAACTCAGCTATCCAGTTGGTGAGTCCTTATCCTTCGAGGACGAAGATTATTTGATTTAGTTATGATTTTATTTCTTTTATTTTGATTTGGAGTTAGCTAGGGATTTGTCCCAGCAGCTCATCATACCTAGTGGCTTTCAGACGTAGAGTTGTTTTCTTTTCAGACTCAGATTGGTTTTATTAACGTGTAGCCTTGTTCTGATATTTCGAGTATTTATGTTTTTGCTTTAAATTTCCGCTATATGTATTTCTATGTTACTCAGAATGCCAGTATATGATGGACCAGGGGTTGACTTGGGTCACTTGTGGATTCAAGTACTGTGTCCTGTCCAGGGTGTAAACTCAGGGCGTGACACCGACTCACAACCTCGAGTTAAAAGCGGTAGTATTTGCCTTGAAGATTTGGAGACACTATCTGTATGGGGTACATGTGGATGTGTTTACAGACCATAAAAGCCTACAGTATGTGTTTACCCAGAAGGATTTAAATTTGTGCCAAAGAAGGTGGTTGGAGCTCTTTAAAGATTATGATATGAGTGTCCTTTATCATCCGGATGAGGCCAATATGATGGCAGACGCCCTTAGCATACTTTCTATGGAGAGTGTGTCTCATGTAGATTAGGGAAAGACAGAGTTGGTGAAGGATGTGAATCGACTATCATGACTAGGAGTTAACCTTTATGATTCGATAGATGGGGGTGTCATTGTTCAGCATGGATCAGAATCCTCTTTGGTAATTGAAGTCAAGGCTAGGAAAGACGAAGATCCTATTCTGGTAAAGTTGAAGGAAGCTGTTCAGAATCATAAGGTTGAGGTCTTCTCCAAAGGAGGAGATGATATACTACGATATCAGGGTCGTTTGTGTGTTCTCGGTGTTAATGACCTAAAGAGATCGGATGTTGCATGAGGCTCATGGTTCTCGATATTTTATACATATGTGCCACTAGGATGTACCGTGACCTACGAAAAATTTATTGGTGGAGTGGCATGAAGAAGGACATAGCAGAGTTTGTGGCTAAGTGCTCGAATTGTCAATAAGTGAAAGTTGAGCATCAAAGACCTAGAGGTGTGCTTCAAGACATTGGTATCCCTACTTAGAAGCAGGAGGAAATCAGTATGGACTTTATTAAAGGGTTGCCTCACACTCATCGACAGTATGATTCTATTTGGGTAGTTGTAGATAGGTTGACTAAGGCAGCTCATTTTCTACCGGTCAAAACTATCGATTCAGCGGAGGATTATGCTAAATTATATATTCGGGAGTTAGTTTGGTTGCATAGAGTTCCTTTGTATATCATATCAGATAGAGGTACTTAGTTTACCTCCTAGTTTTGGAGATTGTTGCAAAAGAGACTCGGTACTCAGGTCAAGCTTACCACAGCTTTTCACTAGCAGACAGATGGTCAGGCGGAGTGGACCATTCAGACTCTTGAGTACATGTTGAGAGCATGTGTGATTGATTTCAAAGGTAGTTGGAATGATCATTTATCTCTCATCAAGTTTACATATAACAACAGCTACCATTCAAGCATTCAGATGACTTCGTTTAAGGTTATTTATGGGCAAAGGTGTAGATCGCCTATTGGTTGGTTTGAAGTCACTGAAGCTACGGTGATAGGACCAGATTTTGTTAATGAGGCTATGGAAAAAGTCCATCTTATATGAGAAAGGTTGAAAACGGCTCAGAGTCGTCAAAAGTCCTATGCGGATGTGAGGAGGATAGATCTTGAGTTTGAAGTTGATGATTGGGTGTTTCTGAAAGTATCTCCCAAAAGGAAGTGATGAGATTCGGGACAAAAGGGAAACTTAGTCTCCACTATGTTGGCCCATATAGAATTGTGAGACGTGTTGGAAAGGTGGCTTATAAGTTGGAGTTGCCCTCAGAATTAGCTTCAATACATTCATTTTTCCATGTATCGCTTTTGAAGAAGTGCGTGGGTGACCCAGCTTTGGTTGTTTTAGTGGAGAGCGTAGGTGTGAAGGATATCCTTAGCTATGAGGAGATTTCGGTCGAGATTCTTGATCGTCAGGTTCGGAAGTTTAGGAACAAAGAGGTAGCTTCAATAAAGGTTTTGTGGATAAATCAGCATGTTGAGGGAACTACATGGGAAGCCGAAGTGGATATGATGGATAAATACCCGCATATTTTCCCTTCCGACCTAATTCCAGCTTAAGGTATCAGTTTCCTTCTTAGTATTCTATTCAGTTTTATGTTCAACTCAGGTATACTAGTTTCTTCCATGTCAGTGCATGCATGTATGATTCACGAATTCAGCTCAGTCATGTAGTTCAGTTCGGAGTCAGTCACTCCATTAGTTTTCAGCTCTAGATGTTCAGTATTTAGGATGACAGTTCTTTTCCCCAGCCTTTTAATATGTTTATTCCACATTCAAGGATGAATATTCCCAAGGGGGAGATATTGTAATACTCCAGAAGTGCCTAAGACTAGACTCGAAATTTGAAATGTGATCAGTAGAAAATTCTACAATTTTGACTCAGGATGACTCACGGTATGAGTTTTAGGAAAGACCTACGACCCATAGGATTCACTCGTGGTCAGCAATTCTATGGAAATGTTGGTAATAATGAGTCATGTAATGACCCATAGATTCGTAGTACAATTTATAGATCAGAGTCATTGTTTGGGTTCTGAGTGGTTAGGAGGGAAGGTAAGATTCATGGTATGGCCCGTGGTAGGGAACCACTGATCATTACTCCCACTCATAGGAAGGAGCAGGGGATCTCCCCAGTTGTGGCAATGGAAGGACTCAACAATCCATAGGTAGGTGGTACGAATCGTGGTATGGATTGTGGGAACTGATCACGGGCAAAAATATCATGCCC
>JACEIK010003825.1:35887-49130 GCA_018107945.1 Datura stramonium | reverse complement strand
TTGGTATTATGTCACCTCCAAACTGGATTTTACTTGACCCTATATGTAAATTTGCCATCGAAGGAAGCAAAAGAAATTAAACAGCGAGTGGGTCCCACTTTAGACCAAAAAAAGATTGTTTTCCAACTTCTTCATTCTTGTCTTCCTTAATTCACTTAAATGTTCTGTCTCTCTCCTAAAGTTTCTTTAATTTTCCAACAAGATTTTCCATATTTTGGATACCCAATTGGGAAATATTAACTGGGTAGTGGAGATTTTTCGCTGGAGGGTTGATTTAAGATATGCTCCGAATTGATTTGGAGGGCAGCAAGTGCATCCTTAATTTGCTTCTTTTAACTGTAAGTCGATGTAAAGTTGAAATCTTTCTCTCTCTCTCTCTCTCTCTGTTTTTTTTTAACTTTCTGTTTTGCTGATTGTTTAATGTTTCTTTTGAAGTTCATGATGTTGTTGTTTGGTTGATTAGTGTCCTATAATACAGTATTCATCTTTATAAAGGATGGTTTTGAAAGATTTTTCTCATGTTGATCAGATTGGAATCGGGGTTGCTACTAATTTTTGGGTTTTGGCTACGGCATTGCAAGATTATGACTTCTCCGATGAGTGATATCTCTGTTGTTCATGGCTTGTTTTTTTCTGTTAGAATTAAATGTTCATCGGAATTGGGTACAAGTTCTGCTACATAGAAATTAATCTGTCTTTGTTGCACTATATAATTTAGAGTTGTAAGTTCTTATGAATACAAAAGAATTCTCTTTTTCTTTTCCTTTTAAGTGACGAACTAATTTTTTCAATCAGTGATTCATGAAGAAGTGTTGATATTTGAAAATCTAGCATAGTTTTAAAGGGTGTGGCCTAGTGGTCAATGAAGTGGGTGAGATCCATGAGATTTCAGGTTCAAACCTCAGCAAAGACAAAAAACATTTGGTAATGGGAGGTGGTTGTTGGTGGGAGGTGGCATATATCCTGTGGAATTAGTTGAGGTGCGCACAAACTGGCATGGACACTACGGTTATTAAAAAAAAAAGATTCTATCCCTTTTAAATTATTGTGTTCTAAATCAATAATTTGTACCTATTAAATGGATTTATCAAGACAAATAGATGAGTTTGGACCAAAGTTTCTGGGTTTGGACCAGGCCGTACCTTGGTCTCTAGCTCCTCCCCTGTTTACAACACCCAGGTGGTATTTAGAAATTGCATCACCAAAAAATATCATTTATAACACTCATTAAATCCTTCTTCAGAATGTTTCTGCTCTATACTTTAAAAGCAAGGACATCCAAAGGTGCATTTTTTCTCGGAAACTGACCAATGCAAAAGTCCATACTCCAAGATATAGCTTCTTAAAGAACTACTTACTTGGTTATGGGAATAATGCCGATATGAAGCCATTAAGCTTTTCTCATAGACTTGGTCATCTTCATATGAAAGATTTAGGTTGCTGAATCATCTTTATTGTTTAGAGGATGGCTCTCTTTTTGATTTTTTAAGTTACTCAAATTATTGTCTTGGCTATTGTAAGTTTGCAGGTTTAAGATCTTCCTGGCATCCAATATAATTTGTGTCAATACTGGGGTGCTCAATAAACTGTGGTGTTCCATCAACAAAGTCAAGTGGAAGCATGGAGAAGCTGGAAAGTGGAAATTCCTTAAAGTTTAATGGCAGGGATTCTGTACAATTGCGCCAAATTTGTGGCAAAATGCAAGATAATGCTAGTTTGATGATCAATCCTGCTGCTTCATTACTAAGCATAAACAGCTCTGGCTCATGTTGCAGTATGCTCTGTTTTGTTTATCTCATACTTTGACGTATTAGTTACATTTACCATGCCCCTTAAGCCCTATCCTGTGACCTTTCAGGTGACTTTTCTGTTGATGCAAATTCAGATGGGAGGTTAGTTGTAATTAGTTATATCAATATTCTTCTTAGGTGGTGGTTAAATGAAGGTGCCAATTGTTCTGGTTTGAATAATGATTAAGCCAACTTATTTAGACTTGGTTCCCTTTTCACATTTATTATCAGGGTATATGTTGATGAATGTAGTACAGACAGCAGTCACGAGGAATCTAGTTCTGCTATAGGAAGAGATGCAGAACAAACGAGAACTGGTAATTCTGAGGAACCCAAAGATAGTAGAAATGAAAGATATGACGATGATGAAGCTGGAACCTCTTGTAATGATGAATTTGATGCCCAGTTCTGGCTGCCCCCACCACCAGAAGATCATGATGATGATATTGAGGGCAGTGTGGCTAATTATGATGATGACGACGATGAATGTGGTGATGGTCGGAGATGGGGTAGGACAGCTTCTTTAATCAGCTCTCGTGAAGAAGACTTTGGTAGTTATAAGTTTAAGGAGGAAAGGCAAAAGGCATTACAAGAAGTAATGAATAGGAAGCTTAAGGCCTTTGTTAGCGACCACCTTAAATCTTTTGGTGTCGCTACTTCGGTGAAAGAAGGTGATAATTGGGTTGATATAATCACTTCCTTGTCATGGGATGCTGCTTCTTTTGTGAAGCCTGATTCTACGGAAGGAAAGATGAATCCTATTGAATATGTGAAGATAAAATGCATTTCAACTGGTTCTCGCAGCCAAAGGTATCACCTCTAACCACCAGTTCCTCATCTCTGTTGTATTTCTCCATTTCTCATTCATTCAAAATTCTAGGCAAATTAGATATTAGGTAATGTGTATTCAGCAATTCTCCTTTTTATGTGGTTTCCTCTTCCATGCTTTCATTAATGTCCACTATTGCCAATTGAACTTTGTTTTGAAAATTTGAAATTAGAGGTACAAGGGCATTGTAAAAATTTGACTTCAAAAGGGTTTCCAAATAGTCTGGACTTGCCCTAAAACAGAGAATGATTTGAGTCAATTTAGCGTGTTAGGTCTTTGAACCAAATTTATTCTGTAATCATGACTAAGTTTGAAAATGACACCTTTTTGAATTGCTTGACACCATTGGTTTGCAAAAAAAAAAGAGTTTGCTCTAGGAGGTTCATGTGGCATACAAAAGGTGTTAGACACACAGTGTACTCCATATCAACTAATCTACCCAATTTAAGTTAATCTTCCAAGTTTTAGTTAAGGCATTCATGCAAAGGCAAAAGTAAGAGCTAACTGTTACAACCATATTGAATGAATGGAGAGAATTGAACTTTAATTAATAATTACAAACAGGTGTTCTGAATTTCATAACTTTCAGGTACTGTATATGACTATTCATTCTAGATTGAAACTTGAACCTGCAATTATACAAAATTAGTTTAACTATCCTTTGAATTCCAAAAATCTATCATTGGACAGTCAGATTCAAATGGCAAAAATATTAGATATCATTCATCCGAATCATGCACAATATTACATTTCAGTGATAGGCAGTTTAGGTTCTATCCAAAACCACAACTGAGTATTTTTGGGCGTTTTCTGAGACTCAAGTTGGCCTTGGTCTTTAACTAAGTGGGATTAGATTTTGAAGTTCATCACCTCCCTATTAATAATGTTTCGGGCCTAAGTTTCATTTAACTCTTTCGTCCCATCGAATGCGACTCATCCAGTGCTCTAACCTATATGCTTTGCTAAAGATGAGGTCACAAGTGATTAACATCATGTCCTAGGTTATTGAACCATCAGGCCTAAGCCTTGTCTGCCAGTCAAACCTAAAGGCTTTTACTTAAGTCTGTAATTCTCTAAGTGTTTTTTGTATCAGAAGCTCGAAGTTCGTCATTTCTAGTTTCCTTGAATAAGTGAGAAGCCTGAGGTTAGCTTATCTAGGTTCTTTAACACCCCCAATTGGGTTTTCAAGCCTAGACTCTACTGGTTTTTAGTTAACTGCATGATCGGCCCTAAGATCAGCCTACCCAGCCCAACTCAACAGTTTACAACCATAAGCGGTATTCCAACATATCTGGGTTAGCTCCATCTTTTTTAGTATTTTTCTTCTCTAAATAGAATCTAGACTAAGATTTGCCTACCTTGTACCGTTTTTCTTTGATCCATTGTTTAAACATAGGATGGGTAACCTGGACGTTACTTATTATTTGCACAGTTAAGCAAGGTTATAAGGAACACAGACCCCCATAGCCTTAATATATCCTCTCATTCCATGGATCAGAGCCCTCCTGCTTTCACTATATACATTATGCAGTATTATCAAAAGCAAAAAGCGCAAAAAGGCTCTACTGTCCGTGTGGGCTTTAAGTGCAGAGCGCAAATAAAGCGTGAGCTTTAATGAAAAAAGGCGCAAATGGGAGAATAAATACAAATATATATATAAGTCCAAGACTAATAATTATAAGCATAAATGAAAATATATGCACAAAGAAATTGAAAAATATTTACGATCAAGTGAAATGTCAATTTATTTGGTGTTGCCTCTTCAGCAGAGGATCATTGGCAAGGAAAAGTATGCCTTAGAATCTTGGTGATGACATTGAAGCGCACATTGAGCGAGGCGAAGCGCTCAACATGTTTTGAGCCTTGCTTTAGTGCTTAAGCTCGCCTTTAGCAACACTGAAGTTATGTTTTGTTAAAGNCTCCCCCTTCCCCCCCAAACCCATCCAAGCTTGGGCTGGTCATTGACCCGCCCATTTATTAGCTCAACCGATTTCAATCCATTAAAAATTGGGGTGATATGTAGCCAAATTGACCCATGAAAATCTTGTCAAAATATTTTTAAAAAGACATTCTTTTATTTGATGTATTGTATATATAGCCATAATAAAGGAAACAATAATTTTTATTAGGTAGTAAAATTATAGAAGAACAAATAAAGAAATTAAAACTTAGTAAGTACTTTTTAACACATTTTAGCCCAAGTAACTTTTGAGCGGGCCAATAACCCGTCCATTTCGACCCACCCAAATGCAGCCCAACCCGTCCATTTGACACCCCTAGTTTCTGTATAAAGTTAGACACCATCATGCATTGGCTAATGGTAATACACTGGAGTCGGCAATATGTTTATCCAGAGAAGGTTACAATAAAGCAGGAAAGGGAAGAAGCAGACAGGTTGAATATGGACACCATATAGCAGCATACTAGGGGCATAGGTAAATGTGATATCCTTCAAGGACGACATGAAGGAGCGTGGGGACTTGAAGAGTTCCTGCACGGATGCCAATTTCTTTAGTATTTTCCTCTGTGATAGTTACACCCATAATTTGGGCTGTGCACAAAGGCAAATGTTAACTTTCTCATGCACAGGACTTCCAGGAAGCAGGAGCCTCATTCATGGCTGCAGATCAACTCTTGATTTGATGGCCAATGATTAATTTTGTGTAATCAAATGATCCAAATTTAATCTCTCTAACCTTCTGGATTCTATCAAACTGGGCATCAACCTTGGATTTTGTTTTACTCCTTGGATTAAGTCATTTTCTTGGCCCTTAGACTTAAGGGCCTTTTCCAGTTTGGCGACATTCTTACCTTTGACTGCCAGACTTGACCCCAGTTTTCTGTTCTTGTTTGGGTTTTTTCTTTACTTTGCGCTACTTTAGGCTGTCGTTTTCTTCTTTTGATTTGATTCTTTGGCCTTCTTTTTGGATTATCTTTTTAGTTTTTTCTACTTTTTTAAATAACTACAAGTCTACCAAAACAGTAAAAGTGATACAATCAATAATGATGATGATGATGATATTAATAAATCTCACAACTTTAATAACATTAGTAGTAGTAATAATAAAAATAATACAATATAAATAACAACAACAATATACCCAGTGTAATCCCACAAGTGGAGTCTGGGAAATAACAAAATAAAATAAAATAATAACAATATAAATGAAATAATAGAATAGAAAAAAATCAGAGTAAAAGATAAAAATAGGGGGTTGTGATAAGACAGCCAAACAAAATAAAAGGAAAATAATGCTGATAGCAACAGACAGATTTGGTATCTAATCTCTGTCTTTGAGTAATTCTTTCAATTTTATTACTTCGTCAATCACAAAAAGATTGCTTCCTCAGTTGAATGGCTCGAAGAAGTTTGAATTGGGAACCTTTTTTTCCCCCACCATTCATTACTTTTTGAGTGATAGTTCTTCTTCAAAAGTCATAATTCTTGTAAGGTCTTACACATATCACTTATCAACTAGTAAGTTTATAATGCTTTTTTTGTTCTTGTAGACTCTTAAAGCCTTATCAAACAGTAGCTTTAAGTCTAATTTAGGGTCCACTCACTGTAACATGCAGTCTGATTATAAAATTTACCACTTATGTGCTTGTTCAGACTAATACTTCGGGATGGATGGACCACTAAATTCTTCAGGATTAACAGATGTCTTTGTGTTTTGTAGTCGTTTTGTCAGAGGCTTGGTCTTTAAAAAGCATGCTGCGCATAAACACATGCCAACCAAGTATGATAAACCTAGGTTGCTGTTGATCCAGGGTGCACTAGGGCTCTCCAGAAAAAGTGAATTGTCATCATTCGAGGAATCTGTGCAACAGGTAAACAACAAATCCGCGCGTGTGTCAAATTAACAAAATGAGCATATTCTTTGACTAGTGATTGTCTGTTTTTGTTTGTTTATGCTAACAGGAGAAAGATAGTGTGAAATCTATCCTTGATATGATAGAAAGGTACCAACCGAATGTGGTTTTAGTGGAGAATGCCGTTTCTCGTGACATACAGGAGTCTATTTTGAAGAAAGGAGTCACTTTAGTCTTTGATATGAAACAACATCGCTTGGAGAAAGTTGCCCGCTGCACTGGTTCATTATCTGCTGATATATTGGTTGGACAAAAGCTCAGGCAGTGTGATTCCTTTCATTTTGAAAAGTTTGTAGAAGAACATTCTGCTTCTGGAGATGCTGGGAAAAAACCTAGCAAAACATTGATGTTTATTGAGGGCTGTCCTACTCGTCTGGGATGTACAGTGAGTGTGTTGCTTATTTTCTTTTTTTCCTATTGATGTTATCTAAGGTGTTACTGATAGTGGGTTCATGCGACAATCTGTTAGGTTGTTTATGAATAATATAAGTTTGAAGAAGATGCATATTTCTCCAGTGCCCTTTAAAAAGTATAAAGTGTTGCATTGTGAACCAATCTTCGCTCTGTTCTCATTAACCATGTCATCAAATTCCTTGTTACAACTATATTAATATTGATGGCATGGCATAACTCATCAAAAAGAAGGATTGATCTCATGTGCATATACAAGATGGCACTGAGCTTGTGTAACCAAAATAATTGATTTATCATAATAAGCTTGTTTAACAAGAATAATTGGTTATCATCACTGTCTTAATATAGATTGCTTTTATAAGATTAGAGTGCATTCCGAAGGAGGTGGTTATGCACTGATAACCACTTTGTGCATATAAGCACTCAACAACTGCCGGAGCTGTTACACTTGCGAGTTCCCGTTTGATGCCAGATTCTGACTGATGATTTCTGTTCCTGTGTGTCTTGTTGAGTAAAACTTCAAATTATTTCTTAATTTACAAATTTTCAGAAGATTTTTAAATGATGACATAACTTGTGAAGTTTATTTCTTAGCTAGTGATTTTGCTATTAACTATGGAGTTACCTTAATCTGGTTCTGCCTGGATGACTAACCCATAAGAGCATCAATAACAATAATTTGGTTCCACGAGCAATTGGACAAAATGCTGCTATTTTATTCACGTCCCATGAATTGTCTGCTCGGTGTTTCCTTATCCCTTATCGGCTACATCTGGAGCATTTAGTTGTTCTCCACTGAATGTTATTTTTTTTCCAGATTTTGTTAATGGGATCAAACAGTGATGAATTGAAGAAGATTAAACATGTAGTAAAAGATGCGATCATCGTAGCATACAATTTAATCCTAGAGACTTCGTTTCTTCTGGATCAAAAAGCAATGTTCTCAACTCTTCCTCTTAGCCAGGAGGTGAATCTAATGCTTGGCAATGAAACACCATCTGTTGTTGATGGGCAAGGAATTATCTCTAATGCTGAGGAGCATGTTGGTGAAACCAGTTCATCCTGTACAGTTGATATTCCAATATCCAATGGCTTCCATGAAGAAATAAGCCATAAGTTAGACACAGAAAGCGAATCTCTACTATATGAGCCATACAACCCAGTTGTTCTCTCTGGACTATCATCTATCTCATCCTCTGTCAGAAGGATTATGGGGGATAAATTTCCTCTCTTCTCCACCTCTCGTCAATCCATGTCCTCGTATCTCGGTCTTAATGGAGCCACCAAAGATGATCAGGTCCAAGCTGATGTTCAAGTTTCTAATCTGCCTGGTTTAATACATAGTGATGCAGAAGAAAAGACAAGTTCTGATGACGTAAAGGCCCCTGAAAAGGAGCAACACCACACTCCAATTGTGAGCCAGGTAGAATCTTTGGAATTAGAGGGATCGGGTGAAAAGCTTGAAGACCAAGAACATATGAAGGATAACATGGCATCGTTGTTGGATTCTGAGAGTATTTTGGTTCTGATGTCCCGTCGGAATGCTTCAAGAGGGACTATGTGTGAGCATAGTCATTTTTCTCGGATCAAGTTCTATCAAGATTTTGATATTCCCCTTGAAAAGTTTTTGCAGGATAATTTGCTAAATCAGGTGCATATATCTCAAATTTCTGCACTTGAAAGTCTTTCTTTGCATTAAGGTCCTTTCAGTTAAATTCACCAAATCTATTAGAATGATAGTCACTCATTTTGCAGAGTACATCATTTGATGTGGCTTTACTAATGTAAATGTATCCGATGGAATTTACTCATTATGTCTTTCTGAGAAAGACGTCGCTGAAGAGACCTTTTTTTGTTGCATCAATTGTTTCTTTTCTCTAGCTGGCAACATTTGCTTGTGTTGTTCATAAAGAAGCTCTTTTGTGCAGAAGGAGTGCAAGACGTGTGGTGAATACCCTGAAGCTCACATTTTTTATTATGCACATCACAACAAGCTCCTTACGATTCAAATTCGGTGTCTTCCCGTGGACAAGGGCCTGCGAGGTGAACATGAAGGCAAACTCTGGATGTGGAGTCGTTGCTGCAAATGCAAATCCCAGAACGGAAGCTCGTTATCCACTAAAAGAGTGTTAATATCTACTGGCTCGCGGGGTTTTTCTTTTGGAAAATTTTTGGAGCTCAGTTTCTCAAATTCCTCTTTCTTTAGTGGACTGTCTGCCTGTGGTCACTCCTTTGATAAGGATTTCCTCTACTTCTTTGGGTATGAACACTTAACATAGTTTTATTTTCAGTTATTTGTCAAGTAGTTTGTTATTTTTCTACGTTTGTATCCAGTGGCTATTACCGATCAGCAGCTGCTCTTTCTGTCCCTCTTTTTCCCTTTGACCTGGCAACATTACTTTCCATATTAATCATCAAATCTATTTCCTATGAGATATATGCCATGCTGGGCATGAGAGGATATTTATTATATTCTCTGTCCTCTCTGAAGATATTCATGTCATCTATAAACACATGCAGATTAGGGCGAATGGTTGCAATGTTCAAGTACTCTACTGTTACAACTTATTCCGTGTTTCTTCCTCCCAAGAAGCTGGAATTTAGCAGTTCCATCAAAGGAGAGTTTCTTAAGCAGGAGTTTAATGATGTATGTGCTCTTACAAGTGTTCCATTCTTTTTTTTAATGTACCCATGCTTTTATATATTTGGCTGTACATGTTATCTGCACGCAGTATTGTTCATATTGACCTAGGATTTCTTTTCTTCATTAAACCAGGTGTACTTGAAAGGGATTATGATGTTTCTTGATGTAGAAAAAGCTCTGAAGGCAGTAGAGTCTCGTGTTGGAACAGTGCTAAATCTTCAAGGATCAATTAAGGAATTTTCTGAAATTGAAAACATGTTGAAGGAAGAGAGATCTCAGTTTGAGGTTAGTTCCTTTCTGCTACCTTCTAGGGTTACTTGTTTGTATAGTCTTTTATTTGATGAACCATGCTGGGTTGAGGCATTGTCATAGTGGTATCTAAAAGAGATCGCAGCATGAAGTTAGTTCCTTTTCTGCTACTGTTCTAGAATTTCACTTTCCAATAGGATTTAACTTGATTGACCATGGTGGATTTATCCATCATAATTGAGTCGCTAAAATTTGGCGACGTTATGTTTTACTCAAAAATACTGGATATATGTGTCATCATTGTGATTCTAAGTTCCCCTGGGATGTTTGTCCCATAGCATAATTAGTTTTCTAGCTTCCTCAAAAGAGTTTTGTTCACTTTTTATGTGAACGATTTTGATATTGATGCTGATGCAATGTGTAGGATTTGTTGGGGTACAATAATGTTCATGTATTCTCATGCAAGCAACAAGAGTAATTATGTCGTTGATATTTTTGGTGCAGTGCATTTAGGATATGGAATCAACAATTGTCAAATTAATATAACGAATGAATAAATAATAAGAGAAAATACATAAAATCCTTTCAAACTTGTCCGCATAACTTAGTTTAGGACTGCAACTTTACGGGCATTTATTTGCCCCCTATTGCAGTGGAAAACTAAGTTATGTGGACAAGATTGGGGGGATTTTATGTATTTTCTCAAATAATAAAGCAATATATGAATTTTAGAGAATGAAGCGCTTGTATTGCGCTTTCCTTTCACGCACAACTCAAGTACCACATGAGCAATGCAAAGTGCTTGTATTGTGCCTTGCTTCAGTGCAACTCAAGTGTGCCTTAAACAGCAGCTATCTATAATATTAGTGTTGTCCTCATTGTGCTGCTCTAAGGTTTTGGAGACATAAATAGCTATATCTAAACCTTTTTTCTTGATCTCATATATCTATGTGGATTCAATATCAGGATGACATACAAAATGCCGTCAAAGATGGGATTCAGGATATCGTGGTATATAAACTTCTAAGCTTGAATAGAATACGACTCGATCTTCTGCTTGAGTCATGTGTGTGGGATCGCCGTCTTCATTCATTACAATCTTATTATATGGATGGCGATTCCAAAGCCATTAACCCAAAGCAGTCAACACTGCCAGACATTGAACCTATTAGCCACAAGGAGCAACAAGGAAAGTGCAGTGTTGAAAGAGATGCTAATGGGGCTGAAGCAAATCTGGGAGGTAGTGACAAACCTTTGGAAGATTGTCATGATCTGAATATTGAGGTCGTTGCGGATTCTTCTGCAGAGGAAAACAATGGGACAGAAATTATTAAAGAAAGCTGTAATGAATCTTTGAACCATAATTGTGGTGTGAAATTGAATTTGGTATCTACCGAAGCAAATGGTTCTCTGATTGTAGAAATTCCTGTTGATGCTAATGTTAGTGGGTTTAGAGAACAAGGTGGATCATTGAATTCATCTGCTTTTACTGAAGTTACTGAGTTATTGACTGCAGCAAAAAGAACTGAAAATGGATCATCCTTCAAGGATCCTGCAGTAAAATTTAATTGCTTACTCTCTGGTGATGAAAATAATCTACAATCCAGTCTTCCTTCACCTATGCATTTGCAGTTGGAAAAGCCAACTCTTTCTATCGCTGATGGGAGGACTGCCAGTGATTCTATGGATCCTCAAAGGAGTAGATCCCTTGCCTCAATATTGTCCAATATTGAGAATGATAAGGGGTGGTGGGCTCCATTTCCTGAAATTCGGCATGAATACATGAAGGATCTGCAGAGAGGTTACCTACCAAAATTAGGATCCATCACAATCCATGCTGCAGAAACTACAGCATATAAACTTGTTACTGATGAGGGTGCAAGGCTGCACATTCCCCTTGGAAGTGATAAGTACATTGTGTCTGATTATGAAGATGAATTTTCTAGCATCATCGCTTGCGCTTTAGCATCGCTGGAGGATTTACCCATTGTGTGTGGAGATCTTGGAGATGATGGAAGAAAAGATGGAGGAATTGATGATAAGGCAAATGAAAGTTCTCAAGGCTTAATGCGATTATTCTCATTGGCTCCTCCTCATTTCTCTTCAAGTAGTTCTTTGGATTTAGAGGGGATTCAGTCTGCCCAAGTTTCAGAACAAACACGTTCATCGAGTTTAAATGGGTTAGATATTTTAAATTCTTTGGCTTCTTTTTCTACTCTTCACCCTGAAGTCTCCATGGGTTCTGGGAAATTGCCAGGGAAGCGTAAATACTCTGTCATCTGTCTCTATGCTAGCCGATTCTCTCATTTGCGAGGCCGATGTTGCCCATCTGAAGTTGATTATATTGCCTCACTAAGTAGGTGTAGAAAGTGGGATGCTAAAGGTGGGAAAAGTAAATCTTTGTTTGCCAAAACTCTCGATGACCGGTTTATCATTAAGGAAATACAGAGAACAGAATTTGACTCGTTCTTGAAGTTTGGTCCTAATTATTTTGAGTACATGGAACAGTGCTACGAGAAGGGCAATCAGACCTGCCTTGCCAAAGTCCTTGGCATATATCAGGTTTATTCATCAACCATAAACTTCATTTCTGGCTATTAGCACAGAACTGATTTTCTACTTGCCAGCAGAATACACTGCTCTTTTTGGACTTATGTCTCAGTATTTGTGTTTTGCAGGTCATTGTAAGGCCAACAAAAAGTGGGAAAGAGACGAGGCATGATCTCATGGTGATGGAGAACCTTTCATTTGGAAGAAATATTACTAGGCAGTATGATCTAAAAGGAGCTCTGCATGCTCGATTTAATTCAGCTGGCAATACTGCAGGAGATGTTCTTTTGGACCAAAATTTTGTGAATGACATGAACCTCTCTCCTTTATATGTTGGTACGAGATCAAAGTGGAACTTGCAACGAGCTGTATGGAATGACTGTGGTTTCCTCAATGTAAGTTTTGCATGAACTCCTTGATGAATTACCTGTAGCTCATATTTAAATCCTAGTAGTGCTAAAAAGCATGTGACTTCTGCATATGATAAATATGCACTGGTACAATTTTATGGCTTAGCTTCTAAAACTGGAAGTATTTTCTGAATAACAGTCGGTCAATGTGATGGACTACTCTTTACTTGTTGGAGTGGATACTCAGCGCCGTGAACTTGTTTGTGGCATCATTGACTATCTCAGGCAGTACACATGGGACAAGCAACTTGAGAATTGGGTCAAATCCTCGCTCGTGGTCCCCAAGAATCAGCTTCCTACTGTTCTGTCTCCAAGGGAGTATAAAAAGAGATTTAGAAAGTTTATCGACACACATTTCTTAAGTGTTCCGGAAAATTGGTGCTCTGAAAGGCCTTCAAATCCTAGCATACATTGTGGCACAGGAGGTAGTAATGCAACCCCTGAGGCAGACTCTGAAGATGCCAAGTCTAAATGTCAAGAGGAG
>JACEIK010003825.1:10531-35785 GCA_018107945.1 Datura stramonium | reverse complement strand
ATACAGTATCCAGTCATTAATTTTTGTGTAGATAGCTGCTGGGTTGCCGCCGGTCATCAAAGCACCTAGGTATCCTCTCATTTCTGCGATTATTTGATGCAAATTTATGAGGATGGTTTCATTCTTTGAAGGTAATTTTAGGTTTAATATATCTTCAAGTCTATTGTTTAATTGTAAAAAAAAAAAAAATAGCTTTCCCCTTGCTCAAGCTTTTATAGTAGTATTTGGTGTAAGATGATTGTTCATATATTTATAAGTGCTCTCTGATAAATGTTCAATCTTTTCTGTCTAGTGTTATTCCTTTTAAATGTTTTTCTTATTGAATTGAAGCAAATAAGCAACATAGGAGAGCCAAAACAAAGCATACAAGCATCACAAACATGTGTTTGAAAGATTTCTAAATTATAGAAGAACACATACATACCTCTTTCTAGTGTTGTATGGTTTGGCTGAGATGTTGAAATATCAAGTGTTTTTTCTTTCTTTCTGCAAAGATAGATAGATGAATGCATACCTCTGTAAAGTGAGTTGATGAGAAATCAAGAAGCAAATAACCCATTTTCATTACTATTTGCGGTTTCTTTCATGGTCGGGTAATTTCAAAGTTATTAGAAAAATCACAAGGCAAATTTTCTCTTCAACAAGAATGGGATCACGTTTCTATTTTCACGGGTTTCCAATTATTCAGATTATTACTCTCCATTCTTTTATTTATATCTTTCAGAAATGTTAATGTTAACTTTGTAGTAATGTTAACTTTGTAGGGCTTGAAAGCCAACTTTACTTGAACAACATTATTATCATATTAGTTGTCAATAATATCATTAATTTTTTATTAATTAAAATTACATTTTTTTATTATTAAATATCATCATATATATATATATATATATATATATATATATAAAATATTTTATTTTTTCTTTAAAAATATTTAAGTTAAAAGTTGAATTACGAAATACCCTTCAAATATCAAAAGATTAATATATCTCTTAAACAATAATAAATGAATTTTATTTTTTAAATAACTTATTAATTGGTTTGGCTCTTTCATTTAATACAAAAATATCAATTATAAACATGGGTAACTATAAAACATGATATAAAAAAAATAAAAAAAATAAAAAAAATCTTTCTTTTTTCCGTTTTTTTTTTTTTTAATAATATTTATTATAATGATTAATATTATTTTTTAAATAACTTATTAATTGGGTTTGACTCGTTCTTTTAATACAAGAATACCAAAAGTTTTTACCATTTATACTTTAAGACGTGAATGTTTGCAAACATAATCGATGTTCCTCAAATTTATATTTATATTAGTGCTGTTGACATATAAAAAAAATTACTATCAAGTAAGTATATATAATAAGAATTGCATAATAGTTGTTCGGACAATACTTTTCAGAATCCTTTAATAGCAATTTTTTAGTATAACTATCCATTGCAATGACACTAGATATCAGTCGAATAGACTCATAATTTATTAGTTTGAATTTACATTTTTTATTCGATTTCTATACAAGCACATTTATTATAATTTTGTAAAATATCTTTTTTAATTAATATGAAATACACGTGCTTTGCACCTATTCTAGAACTAGTATATTAGATATGTGAACATTATATAGCAAATCCTAATTAAAATCGATCTCTAACAATTGCAATTATTCCTACTAAATTACCGTATATGTGAACAATTCCAGAGTAAATCTTAATTAGAATTAATCCCTAAATAACGCAATTTACCGCAAAATGTTGTATATGTTCTTCTAAAATTACTCCTACAAAATTTCTATAACCGGTGATTTCTTTACAATAAAAGACGTTGAAGATACAAAAATTTACACTCGTGAAAATAAACTATGATTAGAGCGTATATTATTAGTGTACATACAATAATAATACAATATATAATTTATACAAAAATAATATATTTTTTCAAATAAATTTTTAATCGTATTTCCTTTTAAATTTTCAATAACTTTAAAAGTAAAAAGTACAAAAAATTAAAAAATATACAGTAAATTCATAAGATTAAAATAACAAACAATATCATAAATTAGTAATACAAAAGAAATCAACAGAAGAACATATATCATTTTTATCTTACATAAAATATACTTTTTGTATATATGGTGCACTTTATACGATATATAATTTACACTTGAGAATACAAAAACTATCAAAATACATACATCATAAATACTAAAAAAAAACTAAAGAGCAAACTACAAAAGAAAAATACAATATATTTAGTAAACTCCTAAAATAAAAATAACAATATAATATACAACAAAAAAATTAACAAATTAGCGTAGTTTGAAAGAAAAATAGATGTTGCGGGAAGAAATCGCATGGAAAAAAATGGAGAAGAGAAGAAGTTGGAGATTGTGCGTAATTATTATAGGCGTGAATAAAATAATATTTTCTATACCTAGATAAATACAAAGTAGTAAAATCTAGGGATCATAGATATATTTAATTTTGGTATATTGATATATTTATGTATTATTAATAAATATTTTTAATATCAATAGAATGATAATATTAGTTTAATAATATACCCCTTGTAATTTTCTTGGTTGTATTCCAAAGTGTTATACCCTGTAAGTTCCTATTATTTAATTGATGCGTGCGTACGTATGTTGAGAGTTTTGGAGTACGACGCATACTAAAGGACTCTGGGAATGAACACACGAGCACGACATCGAGCGAGCAGAGGCCGAAGCCCGAGGCAAGGCGCAAGAAACGGCGCGCCGCGCCCCGCCCCCGCGCCATGAGCAAGAGACGTCAAGATCTGGGTGGGTCTGGCGTGATGGGTGGCGGGTCGCGCCTCCCCTCCATCGCCTCTCCTATATATATGTGTGTGATGTGTGTGTGTGTGTGTGTTTAAGTGAGGACTTGATTCATTTTAAAACATTTAGAAATAATACCTCGGCCCCCACGACAAGTTCTCTCAACTTTCTTCTCTATTTTTCACAAATTATACGCCAAACTCCGTCTGTAAACGCAAATTAACTTCTGATAACGAGTTCTAGGCCTACAGGAATATTCCCGAGGAGTTAGTTCTTGAAAATTCGCTCGGAGTATAGGAACCCGCCGAGTAAAAGTTATCATAATCACTTATAATCGAGTCCTAAGCTAATCGCAAGTGATGGGTAAGCGTTTCTACCTTCTAGACTATCAAGAATTTTGTAGTTTTCATCAATCAACAAAGTTGAATTGTAGTCAACGCTTTGAAAGACATTGTTGTTTGCCGAATTCTACTATTGAAATAGCCTTATTCTCGCATTAAGGCCGTAATTGAGTGAACTACTGGCCCGTGCTGGCGTTAAGCTGCTGAACGAGAATCGGCATTCAAGGTTTGTTAGCAGCCATCCCTTCGAAGCAAGTTATTCCTGCCGCATGCTGATATGGCCTATGCTTCCCGAAAGTAGATAATTTTGATCTTATATGTTGTGATTAGCCGCCGCGTAGATAATGATTATGTATGTTGTGGGTTAGCCACTAAAAGAAGTATTGAGAGTACACTCATGCGCATCCCTCGTCAGGAAAAGGTATGTTAAGTGTGACTCACGCTACGAGCATCATAGAGACTCCTCTATCTCTTTCCGTCACTCGTATTAGGGTGAGATTGCTGTTTTGGTCAGTCGTGCCAAGGCCTTAAAAGTTGCGAGTAGATGTTGGGCCTGACGGCAAGCTTGACCGCATAAGGTGTAGCCGGGCGATATAAATTTTGTTTGATGCCTATATAGACAAAAATAAAGCTCGCCCAGAGGTCGTTGGCACCTTTGACACCTCCTAGGGCCGACTTAGATAGGTAGTCTTACCTTTCTAATCGCTGGCGCCAGTTGCCTAGTGAATGAGCGACAATCTCTGCCATATGATTGGCTAATATCAATGACTTGGGTCTCGGGCCGACTCAATACTTGTCCATCAGGTCGCCGAAATTACTCCGCTGTTACAAGTCTACCGTAATTAGTTAATACCCTATGAGAACCTTTGTTAAAAGCTAGACGCAGGCTGCGTCCTGCCACTCTTACATGCCCATATATGTGTTGTCGCGAGGGCTAGATCTAGATATACCGCCACGAGGCTATGAATCGCCTGTGAGGGGCCATATATCTCGACGTATCAAGTTAATGTCTAAAGGGACAGAACCATAGTATCACAATAAGTATTTTCAAAGTAAGAGTTATAGTAAACTCCGTCTCGTGAGAAGTTAGGGCTGGGATCGCTAGATCCGATTAGTAGCAAACACAGCTGTTCTAAGCAAAAGAACTAAATAGTTGGTCATCTACGACCTTACCGTTTCGCTATGAACTATCATTGTCCTAGTATGATATCTGCAGTATCAAGCTTAGGCAACCTGCACTCGCCCTATTCCTGCTTCCAGGGGCCGCTTGAGATTATAATCATTGCCAGGCCCTTCGACGTGTAGGCATTACCTGGGTGCTCAAGTGGGCGCTATACATACTATTCTGTTGGTGAGTAGTGGTCGTGGTTAGGCCTTAAGAGCCGATACACCTTTGAGTGACTAGATCGAGACTAAGACGAGAGCATGAAATAGATTAATCCCTACCTAGGATAGCCTTTTGTTGACCAACTTCATGGTTACTAACTCGTGTCATCGCTCACGGCTATGGATTGCTCGTGAGGAGTTATGTGATATCGCTCGTAGGAGCTGTGATGTCCCAAGGGACTATATTCAGCATGTAAGACCATGTTCACGCCCATCCACGTAAGGACCTCTTCAGTGTCGCACTGCACACGACCTCGACGAGCCTTGTGTGCCCAAGATGCAAAGAAGGTGAGCCTGCAGGCTTGCATACGCCTGCTGAGTCCAACAGCTCTCACCTGGTAGCACTCCGTAAGCTGCAGACTGCCATAGTTACCGCAGAATCATAAGGACCTTGTTAGGGGGTATATAGATTGGATTGTACTTGCCAAGGCTTACGGGCCCCGAGCAAAGGCTTCGTGTTGCTTTCACCTTCGTGCTTATGGGGCTCATGTTAGATTTGTTTTGTATACTTGCTTGCTAGTTATAGCTTACGTATGCATAGTTGTACAACCTCACTTCTTACTTGTGTAGTGGTTTATTAGATGTAGAAGTTATGAGTAAAAAGCTTACAGTTAACTGGTCCCTTCTGCTTTTCACTTTCGCTTCTTTATCGCCTTCTATTCATTTTATTTACCGCCCATATTCGATACATATTGTACGAACGCCCAACTATAAGGCGCGATACTTTCCGCAGTTTAGACAGACAGACATGGATCTCCTAGGAGCTATTTAGAGTCAACAAATTGGTCAGCCCTTCATTCTGGACCGATTGTGTAGGTTTATCTCAGCCTTTTATTTGTATAGCATTTGGATAGGCCTGGGGGCCTGTCCCGACTCAATATTTTCACTCTTAGAGCTTGGCATCACATTCTTTAGTTAGTTGGCTGTTGCTGGTCGTGGAGCCCAGTTTAGCTAGTTAGTTAGCAAATTTTTGCCTGGCCATGGTGTGAATATGACTCGCCTCGTTTTCTTTCTCGTTATAACTAGACAACATGGTGGTCTTGTCGACCCTGACATGATCCCTTTTTTATCCTTGGTTGTTGGGTTACCGGCTTTTACAAAAGCATGGGGCCTCGGTCACCCGAGGTTGTGTTTACGTTCGAGATATTGCAGCTCATTTTCTTGATCTGAGTCGCAGTGGGCACCCGTAAATGCATATGCCTGCACCAGCCAACCCGCATCTCAGTTGTTGCATTAGGTGTCACTATGCCTCCCAAAGTGGGGCATGACACGGGATGGTAAAATTAGCTCAAATTCATATGATCCATTCAACCCGTTCAAGTTTTGATGGATTTGGCCAGAGTGATTTGATGATGGGTTGATTTGGGCTAGCCTAAATTGACCCATTACAAATAAATAAGGAAAAAATATATAAATATGCATCTATAGAGAAATAATTATAATAAATACGATAGTTTCACTGCCAAATATAGCAAAAATACATTACCTAGACTATCGATTTGGTAAAAATAAATAATAAAAGCACGATTATGGAAAAGTATTACTCCTAACTTGTAGATATCTATGCTAAGAAAAAGAAAAAAAATAACCATGTATTTTATTTATCAATTTTTTTACGCGATGTATATCTAATCTACACCATAATTGATTACTAACCAAACTTGACAACCTCTTTCTTCTCAACGTAAAATCAAAATCATATTTTTTTATAATGCGCGATTTCAATTTTTTTTTCGCGCTGCGCAAAGGTTTCTTTACTGTTGATACTTATTGTCAAAACTGTGTTTTCGCTTATTCGCGTGATCGTACAACTCATTTAAAATGAGCCAATTAATTTTTGTCCTCTTTTAAATATTTAGTTATAACCAATATATATACACTTAGCTAATAATGAATCAACAATCCAAAATAAACAACTTATCAATATAAACCAACATTATATAAACTTGAAAAATAGCTCAACATATCAATATAAGATAAAAGAATTAAAAGAACATATATAAAAACATTTAAAACCTATTTCTAAACATTTATAAATCCAATTGTAAATCAAATAGAAAAATAACAGTTAACAACTTAAAAATCAAAATTTTGACCATAATCTATATGTGAACATCTTGTCAACTAATAAATCAACAAACTAAATACGACTTCATAAAAAAAGATATTATTTTCAGAAAAATAATGTATTACCAATTTCTAACCATTTTGTAAATACTTGAATCACTAACTTTGAAAATAATATTACATTATATAAAACCGTAAAAAAATGTTAGTGGGCAGATGAAAAGATCAATTTATACAAATATTTAATACTAACTTCTAAATAAGTTATAAATTCAAATTATACTAAGTTATTACATATGACAATAAACAACTCAAAAATAAAATTTTAACAAATAAAAAATTAAAAAAACTCAAAATTCATAAAAAAAAAAAAACCCCAAAAACAAAAAACAAACAATATAAAAAATATAAAAAAACTAAAAAAAATAAAATATTTTAGATTTTTAATCAAAATGGGCGCTAAATAAATCTAAAAATCAAAAATTTATACCATAATCTATACCAAGAGTTTCGGTTATATTGAGATGATATTGTGAAGGAAACAAATTAGTTTATGAGAGAAAAGAATCATTATGGTTAAATTTTTTAAAAAAATGAATATGAAAAATTATTACTCCTAATTTGTAGATAAATGGGTGGATGGAGATATTACTATTATCCATGTAATTCTTAATTATCTCTTATTTGTAGCACGTATAATTATGAAAATCATTTATTCTGTTAAATTTTCTTCTTAGCATAGATATTCAGAAATTCATGAGAATAATTTTCCATATTCTGCCATAAATAAGGTATAATAAAGAATTACATGGATCGGATAATTATCATATACCCATATATTGATATTTTTATATTTTTAAAATTCTTAAGTAAATAAGGCAAATGTATTGATAGAACATGTAATTAAAAGCTTAATATTAATATTCTATCTAATTTTCATAAATAACTCAAATAGACTCATATGACGCGCAACCTGATCAATGAAAATGTGCCCAACCTTATTTCAAATTAGCCGTTGAAATAAAAATATAAAAATTCATGTTGAGAGGATTAAATATACTCCTACGTTGCTTTTATTTTAATTAAAAACTTAAAAATCTAATTTTAATTAATTTTAATTAAAATATTTTATTAACTTTACTTTTTCTATTTTTTTCACTTCCATAAGTTGAAAAAGGTATTTCTAAATTATTTATGTAATGACATAAATATAAATGTTATCATTTTCTTAATGAAAAGCATGTAAGTTCAAAAACATATTTGAACCTTTTCCCCGTAGAATATATTTCGGGTATTTAATATCAACATTTGGTGATCTATACCATTCTGGGTACTTCCTAAATTCGCTTTAAAAATAACTATTAGGATTAAATTTCTCAGTTTGACATAAATATCAAATACAAATAAATATTATTTAATGCTGAAAATACAAATACAACTTCTTTTGCACTAGCTAGTTGTTCCATAGAAAGTTGTTGAAAACACTAATTGCAAAATTTGTAGGATTATGTTTGTTTATCTAGACTGCTTTTGGACGACACTTGAACCGAGAGTCTATCAAACACAACCTCTCTATTTTCTTCCAAATCCCACGCTAGGATTGTACTGGGTACGTTGTGTCAGACATGACTAAAAATGAAGCATTCAGAGAACAAACAGCAGCAGCATCTGGTATGTTATAGAATGCTTCAACAGGTTTTTTTTTTATTCTGAGGGATATAGTGCCTATTGCACAGCAACTTTCCATGCGAATCAACAAATTTACATTAGACATTAAAATACACGGACATTTTCTTTCTTTTTTGGAACAGACAGGACTACAGTTCATCGGAAATATCAGAGGGCAAGTACAACTGCATAATAAAACTTTAGTGTTTACAAAGAGACTCCATTAAACTGATATTCTGGCACTAATTTCGAATTGAAAGCACAACCTCTTTCCTCTGAAAATATCAAGGGTAGATTGTTTAGTTAAAAGAAAATGTTTTGGAAAAACATGATTTTCAGTGTGTACTATGATTCCCTTTTTCTGAGGGGAACTTGTGTGAAAAATAACTGGAAGCAACTATGTAATCTAAGACTGGTTCCTTGTTGTAGTGTGAAGCACGGATGATATCTATAAAATTACCTTTTGAAGCAAAAAAACGAATAAAGAATAATAAAACTTATCAGTACAATGGCAACGAAGTGGAACTGAGACACCGGGGTTTCTCTTCTCACGGATAATAGCTTTTGATCAAGGCAGCTTTTGGTGAACCTTTCTCCATATGCAATTTATAGCACCATTTGGAGATAAGTAGAAAATTAATACTCACCTGGTTGACCATTTTCGTACTCAAAAATGGGCTGCACCAGAGCCATATTATGACGAAACCTATCCTTTTGCTTGCTGGAGTAGCTCCTCAGATGGTTCACGAGCCAACTTGGCTGCAGTGCATCACTAACTGCAACAAACACTGAAAATTCTGAATAATCCACCATCCCTTCAAATGGGAGCTCAATGTTGTCACTAACAATGACAGGAATACAAAGACTTTGAATGGCATCAGTGCCGGCACGACGTTGGTGTGTCCCCTGCAGGGTGCAAGCAGAACTCTGAAGTCCTCATTCCTTTATAGACTGCTCCCTTTCCCCAGTGGCATTTGGAAAGCCTTCCTCCATCACTACTCTGGGTTCATTTATTAGCAAGTCCCAAAGCTTTTCCCGAACAAGGCCACCCTGCACAAAGAAATACAAGACGACCTAAGACTGGCAAGCAAGAAGTGGGATATTATGGTTTTATTCTAAGACATAGAGACTTTTTAAGAGGTAGAAACGTCTATAAACACTGCACATCTGTAGCCAAGTCAAGTATAGTACGCACACAACAGAAGGTCCTTTTTATGCTTCACCCTGACAATGAATTTTCCAATCAATGACTTAGTTATACTTTAAAATGTTTCTGGACATAGAGCAAGTTCATTTACAGTAGGCCAAGAAATTACAAAATATTATAATAAAACACATTGTTTTCTGACAATCTGATGGAATCCAACAAAAATCTGACACAGAATTGTCTATATCGTCTGCACTATGATCAAAAGAAGTTTCAGTCATAATCTTGTGAAGAAGCTCCAGTGCAAGAACAGAATAATTGACTTGACTCATTGGTAAATGGATCATACACCCAGTATGATTGCAAGAAGGAAGCAGAATATTATAAATGTTGATGTATGGAAGAACTCAATAAGCTACTCAATGCCTATGTTGAGCTCTATAGAAGCAAAGGGCTTTTTGTGTGTGTAATAGTTGGGCAAAGGAGGCGCTAAATAGCTCCACGACACAATGACAACCTTAAGTGACCAAAACTTTTGCATGGTTATCTAATAAGAGCCTAAGAAACAGCATCATGGTATAATTCAAACACCTCATTTTTCTTTCTTTAGCGCTCTCTCTCTCTCTCTCCTCTCTCTCTGATTTTCCATCAGGTACTTGGCTAACTCCCACCAGCACAGGTACTAAGTAACCTATCCACCATGGCTTAAGCAGGTGGGAAAAAATTCACCTAGCATTTGTTTTCTACTTCATCACCCATTTCACCTACTTCATCAACCTTGGATTCAAGGACCTTTGTTTTCTACCAGGCCTTAGCATAATCCCCAAGCTCCTAATTTTCACCAAAGCTTTATAAAATTGTTTCCCTTTATGAAGTCATTCAGATCGTTGGAATTAAATTGTAGTTTACAGTTCACTTTACTTCTCATTCCACTACTTTAAGTCACCTGCTCTTTTCAACATATATACAAATATAAGTTACACATCAGCAAACACCAAGATCCATGTGCCAGTTCCACCTTCTACCACTATTACATTCCACCAACTTAACAACTGACCAACAACAGAGCGTCTTGAGAAATAATCTAAGGTAAAAATAAACACATATAGTCTCAAACTTGCCCTTTCATTACACACTCCATCTTAGCCTTGTTCCATTTTAACTCCAACTCTATTTTTGATGTTAAATTTAAACACAAAAATTTATTCGGCACACTATTCAACATGTGTTAAATAAATATTTTTAACAATGTACGAAATATTCAATTAAGTAACTCAGTTTTATCTTTTTCATATCATCTGTGTCATCCGGGTTTAACCTAAATCTCCTTTCTAATTTTTTAACTCGCTTCAATACGAGTAAAAAAATTCATCTTCAATACGGGTAAAAGAAACTCCGATTTATTGCTAATAACACTATTAAAAATACTTAAATTCAATGAACTCTATCGGATTGTTAATGATTAAAACTGACTGACTTTAAAAGTCAACGTACGTTCGTTGGTTATTTTCGCAAAAATGCGCAAAAACTGCACAAAGAAAATTATTACTTTTTAAAGAAAATTGATGGACGTCCGTCGATTTTTTATTTTTACAAAATTGATGATTCGCCTATTGATTTAAAGTGCAAAATTACAATTGAAGAATATAAATAAAATAATGAAACCATAAATAATAGTATATTTGTATCATAAATAAATACAGAAAATAGAGTGTTGAAGAGTTAAAATGAAACAATGTTGAGATTGAGTATCAAATAAAAAATGGTGGCAAGTTTGAGGTTATGTATGTGGCCTAGTTAAAATATCTTGACGAAATATGGTATCCATGACAGACAATGTTGTCATATCAATCAGATGACAAACACCTAATATTTAGTGACAAAAGCGGCCTCCATTAGTTTTTCTATGCGCCATTATTGCAAAGAGGCAAATCATATGTGAATCAAGCGATTAAAAACCCTCAAGTTTAAGACAATAATTGGACCAGACTCTACACATAAAGACTGATCATATACACAAATTGTTAGAAGCAGGGTTGCAGATTATATGTAGCTAGACTTCTGGAAAAAGCTAATAATACTGGACCGATGCCTATGTTTAGCTCCTTTGAAGTAAAGAAGGGTTTCTCAAGCTTCTGGTTTTCAGATAAGGGCAAACAAGGAAGTAGATGGGTATAAGGCACAATGACATCCTTCAGCAATGAAACTTGAGTGTGGTGTATCACGCCAGATGAGCTCTCATTAAACGCTTTTGAGTCAAGCTTGTACCACCCACCAAAATCAACCACCAGGAGAATTGCTGGAGCAACCTCAGCCTTCACATGCCACATTGCAACAGGGTCTGCCAAAGAATGTCAAGTTTTAAAATAACCTGACAATGCAGAGACTAAATAAGATGCCAAGATGTTCCACATCCAATTTCTTTTCAGGCAGAACATAATTGGGAAAGAACAATTGCACAAATAATAGGAAAGCAAGGCAGGTAAGACGATTTTACAAAAGAAATTTGATATTGTTTGCTACTTTCAGTTCATGGTCAGACGTGAGTTTGAAAATCAGTTACACAACTGGACATGATAAGGAGTCAACATCATACCAACAAAGGCGCTTTTGCCAATCACAAAACAACTGGAAAGAAAGAGAATGGTTGGTTCATATTCAAGGTGGAGCAAAGGATGTGGGATGAAAAATGCTCGCAGAATAATTTAATTGGTGATCACAACTGCACTGGATTAAAGAATATGGGTGGAAAAAGGAAGGAGACTGAAATAGCAAGATATAGCTCATCCAATAAAATACCATCAAAATAATAGTGCACTTCACCACATATATTATATATACTATAAGAAAGACTCGACATTCACCTTTGAAGAATTCCACAGGTGATGCCCGTTTATGCAAAAAGGAACCAGGGAAATCACTTCTCCACCTAGGTCACTAATCACTTCACAGCTCCCTATCAAACTCTATGCCCCTAAGAATGTCTCCAAGAACAGCCACGATTATAATGTTTGCTTTAAAAGATTCAAGCAGTTTCCAACAAGTACATATTTGACAAATAGAATAGCTACAATGAAGTCTAATCACACTCTTCTAGGCTCGTAGTTATGACTTGGCATATATTACATAAGTCAGCAGCTCCCCAGCAAAATTTAAAACCAAAACCAAAAAATCAACAGCTTATCTGAAAGCTTCTGATGATGTAAACTCGTAAAAATGCTAACTCTATTATAACAGAAGTGCCACTGCGTTATGATCTTTATACAGAATTTTAAGTTGTGTTGCAAGATCTCAGAGTCCAAGTTGGATTCAACAAGCATATGAACTCAGTAACTATTAGCAGCATTCTTTCAGACTGTTTGATAAGGTTGTAAGCATGAGGAACGAGAATACAACTATATGCAAACAGGGCACAATAGCCAAAGTAAGTTTTATATGAGAATCCATGCATTAAATCATGGCTGCAATCTAACTCATCAACCAATTGAATCTACGCTAAAGCGTGAAAATCAAAGTAGAATTCAAATCAAATATGTTAAATATGGTAATTAGATATTATAGATACTATATTAGATAGTGTAGACATTGGGATATTAATTATGACTTAGATAGTATAGATAAAGGAGAATATCCCCAAATCCCAATAATTAGGCAATTAGGAGATTGAGTAATATTCTTATTAGCTCTTTCCTTATTTACATTCTCTCGTAACAACTATTTAATCCCATTAGCTGAGGGAATAATCAAGTAATCAATTTCAAAATTCTCTCCTCTTTCTCCTTCTCATCTCTCATGGTATCAAAGCCATCATTTCTCATGGCTCATAAAGGAGATGGAATTCTGCCCACAATTCGATATCGTGGATGGATCATCTAAATCTATCACTTTAACTCGGAGTAGATTATAATGACTACCTTCAAAGACTAAGAATCAAAACAACAATCATCAACTTCATCAGCCTTGCACAATGCAACCCGGTAACTCCTTTACTTATGTTGCACGCCTTAATCTCAGAACAATTAATTCTTGATTCTCGTGCTTCGACCATATTTCGGTAAATGCAAATACTCTCACCCCTACCCCTTCTATCCTCTCTACTATTACTTTAGCTAATGGATCAAAGATTGTTATAAAAGGAATAGGTATAGCTCACTCTTTGCCTTCCATACCTTTAAAACCTGGGCCTTTTGCACTTGAATGTCCATATAATCTTATTCCCATTAGCATATTAACCAAAGACCCGATGAAACCTTCCTTGGAGGATTCCCCCGTTTCTGTGCAGACTCGAGTAATTGACGTATGATTGAAAAGTACATGAGTTATAGGGATTGTACTGTTATCCATTCCAAAACCATGTGTTAAGCTACTTCCGCTACTTAAATTGCTCCATAATCAATCAAGGTCCGAGTTCAAACTGGGCGTAACATGGTTCCCGCTTATCTTTATTAGAACGTGAGTCGTGTGGCCGCCTTGGAAACACTCGTGCCTCTTTCCTGCAAGCCTGGGACATATGGGGTCCAAGTCGTGTCGGCTTCTTTCCTTTTGGGCTTTCATTATTTTGTGACTTTTAGTTGAACACTATTATCGGCACATGGATATTGCATTCGGTAATGCATTAAAAATTAACGTTGATAATGCCCTAGAATATTTCTCTACTTCTTCGCTTATGTCATCCTGTGGATATTGCACTATCTTCAGGCACATACTAATTAACAAAACGGAGTTGCCGAGCAAAAGAACATACATCTAATTGAAACAACTCTGACATTACTCATTCACAATCATGTCCTTTTACGTTTTTGGGGTGATGTCGTTATTACTACCTCGTTATTTAGTCAATCGTATGCCTTCAATCGTTTGCAGCAAGACAGAGTCCACACTTAGTCCTTTATCCCACTCAAATTTGTTCCCCTCTTCCTCCACATGTGTTTGGTTGCACCGTTTTGTTCACACCCTACTCCCCGCGAAAAAGACAAACTTCAACACAAGGCTTTTAAACGTGTATTTCTTGGGTATTCTCGTCTACAAAAGGTTACAAATGCTTTGATCCTTCTACCAACAAGTACTTGATCTCGGCAGATGTTGACCTTTTTGAGATCTCTCCATATTTTTCTCCTAATATGAATAATCAAAAGGTCATATCGCAGTCCTTCCAATTTCAATTATTCAACACCCACCTCTCAGATCTTAAGTCTATTCCCACAACCTCAACCTCCTACCGAGCCTCGTTAATCCCTTAGAATTTCTAATTCCGATGGCAGTACGTAGCACTCCACCCGACTCCATTACCCGCTCCAACAATGTCTTCTACTACTGGCCGAGCACTCATCAAATGATCTTCCCATCGTTTCGCAAAGGTACTAGAACTACTGTCGATCAAAATCCCATTTATACTCCTTTAAGTTATCATCGTCTGTCACCTTCATATCGCCTTCATTACTAGCTCACTATCAAAGTCGCCAAGATTGTGGCAGGCACTTGTTCATCCTGGCTTCATCATGATTGAGGAGATGACCGTTTTGCATAATAATGGTACTTGGGAGCTTGTTTTACCTAAAGGCAAACCACTGTTGGCTGTTATTGGGCACTACAAGCTGCAGGATCCGATGGACTATTGATTGTCTCAAAGCGAGACTGGTTGCTAAAGGATACACTCAGATTTATGGAATTGACTATGGAGATACTTTCACCCGCCTGCCAAGATGGCCTCCGCTCCTGCCTCTCATCTCTATGGCATCAATGAATCATTGGCCGCTTTTTCGAGATAGACATCAAAACACATTCCTTCATGGAAATCTGCCAATAGTTATATTGAGCAACCACCGGTTTGTTGCTCCTGGGGAGTCCGGACTAGGTTTGTAGACTTCGTCGATCCCTTTCAGGGTCTCAAGCGTCTCCTAGGAGCATGGTTTGGCCGTTTTGAGTCGTTATCCAACAGCTTTGGAATGATCCAAACAAGTTGACCACTTCGTATTTTATAAGCATTCACCTCATGGCAAACGTATCTTTTAAGTGTTTATGTTGATTTACATTGTTATCACAGTGATGATCATGAAGGGCATTGCTCACCAAACAACACCTTTCAAGCCAGCTTTTGACTAAGGATTTGGCAAGCCGAAATACTTTCTAGGCATTGAAGTGGCATAGTCTGGCAATGGTATTGTTATTACACAAAGGAAATATGTCTTAGACATTTGGAAGACGTTGGTATGTTGGATTGCAAACATGTGGACGCTCCCATGGATCCAAATACTAAACTTATTTCGTGATGTAGGAGTTTAAAAAGATCCTAGCGTATATTGGAGACTTGTTGGCAAACTCAACTACCTTACGATCACACCCACCCGACATCTCATTTGTTGTTAGTGTAGTTAGCCGCTTGCATTCACCTTGTGATATCACTGAATGCGTGTTGCATTCTCAAGGAGCATCTCAAAAAGCTCTCCAAGACAAGGTTTTGGTATGAAGACAAGGAGACGTCACATTGTTAGGTATTCTAGTGCATATTGGGCAGATCTCCTTCTCGATAGGGCGTTCCACTTCGTGTTATTGTGTTCTAATTGAGGAAATCTAATATCCCGAAAAAGTAAAAGCAAGATGTTGTGGCTTCAAGCGAGAGGTGGGCCGAGTATCGAGCTATGCATTGGATACATCTGAGTTTATATGAGTCGTAGACAATCCTCCAAGACTTGAAGATGGGAGAAGTTGAACCAATGAAATTGATTTGCGTTTCTCACCCAGAGTTGGGGGTGGGATAACAAAGTTGCAAACATATCGCTTCTAATGTCGTGTTTCATAAAAGAACGAAGCACGTTGAGATGCATTGTCACTTCATTAAAGAGAAGATTGAGTCTAGATACATTCGCTACAAGTTTTGTCAACTCAAAGATCAACAAAGTGATATCTTCACAAAAATTACTCGAGGGATCCGTAATTGACTATATTTGTGACAAACTAGGAGCATACGACTTATACGCTCCGCCTGATGCAGGAGTGTTAAATATGGTAATTAGATATTATCATTAGATAGTGTAGATATGAGTGTTAAACATGGTAATTTAAATAGCGTACATATGAGAATATCCCCAAATCCCAATAATTAGAAGGATTAGGAGATTGAGTATTATTCTTATTAGTTTCTTCTCTATTTACATTTTCCGTAATGTGCCTACTTAATCTCATTAGCTTAAGGGAATAATCAAGCAATTTTCATTCCCCAAATTCCTCCTCTTTCTCCTTCTCATTCTCCCCGTCATTTCTAAGATAGATGATTGTTGCATTTCACTAAGCTCGAGCTGCAGCCTGAAAGTCTAAGCACGATATCCACCTATTTCTTGACTATCATCTTCATTAAATTCAGATTTCCTTTTCCACTAGCTATGTCCTTAATTTCTTCAATTATCATAAGAAGAGAAGCTTCTTCTAGGGATAGAAACACGAGGCAACAGTCCCGCATCGTTGAATGAGTGGATTTCATTCATCCAACAATGTTGAAGCAGCTAATAACGGTTATTTTACCATAACACAAGGCGTTGGACAAAAGGAAAAGGAGGAAGGGATGCTACATATGAAGTTGGCATCCTCTGCCTACTTGGTGAAAGGTAAGGATGTTCACTAAGTGAGCTAGCCATCAACCCAAACACCTACTGAGGGTGAGCCATTTAGCTGTCATTTTGAAGAGCATTTACAAAAAAAAATATCCAGAAACTAGTTGGTTCAGTTCCTTCTCTTTCAGGAAAAAAGGAAAACTACCTCACTTCATATGCAAATTATTTCCATGCTTCTGAAGCTACTAAAACTAAAAATTAAGATATATAGAAGAATGGAACCCCTCTACAAATGGTTACCCTAACTACAAAGAAGATCAATGTCTATCCTTACCATCTATCGCACAAAGCAACTGATGGTAACCGAGAGTCTCTATCATCATTAAAAGACATGCATAAGCAAAGAACTATACAAGCTTCATCCAGAAACACCCAGCTCCACCTCCGAGTAATGACGCACAATAAACAATAACTAAAAAGATTAACAGACTCCCCTATCATGAGTCACAAATCCCCTATCAAATCGCTAATTCAGATCTGTGATACAAGAAATAATACAACAGAAAAATCTGAACTTCGCTACCAAAATTGCAGTCGTTCTTGTTTTACTTTTTAGTAGCATCTTGTATCCTCCAATCCGACTCAACTACCAAATCTCGAATTTTCCTATTATGAGACTCTCACATAATCTACAAACTAAGAAAAGAATTATAACTTCGGATTTCCTCAAGAACATTAATGTATTATCCACAGATGCATACTTAGTGATCGGATAGTAGTTTAGGTAGGGAAGGAATAACTTGTCCCGTGGAGACCTAAACAGAGTAAAACTGCTAAAATGTCATGAACAAAAATTGACTGACATCAACAGCAGCTGAACATTTCGAAGGCAATGACATATATGATGCATACAAAGCTGTGAATTCTACCACTTACCAGTAATAATGTCACATGGTCACGTCCACCAGAGCGTTTCCAAGCCTCAGTTTGCTTCAAAATCCACAACCATTCGTTGTCTCATAGTCCATTCCTGCGCTTTCTTCTAAACACACCCTTGTTCACAATCAGTTGCATCTCAGCACTCAATGTCGCAAAAAAGGGGACAAAAATCACATCAGCTTCCTCAGCACTGAACACCCTTCTTTTCGCAAAAGACCCAACTTTTAACTTTCCGGGTGTCATCAAAGCTTCAAAATCCAATACTCAGCACTGTACTGTTTGATTATTGGGTTTTCTGGATAAGGAAGGAACTTTTGGGAACTTACCTATGTGGTTTTTCTTATTTTATTGTCTACTTTTACTCCCAATTCTTGAATCTGAATCTAAAGCCCAGTATTTTTCCAAGAGGCCATAGTTCAGAGATCTTGGAAGATCTGCAACGTAAACTTTGATGGAATTGGGAGATGTTTGAAAGTTGATTTGTTGGTTTACGGACGGAGGGGTTGGAGGAATGAAAGAAAAAAGAGAGAGGGGTAGAATGCAGAGTATAGAGAGGGAGATGAAGAGAGATGGGATGCTGCAGGGTGAAACTGGACGGGTGGCAATGTTCTTCAGTGGCACCATCTTCTTTGAGGCAGTTTCATCTGCCGACGTCGGATCTTTCAGTCGATTGATTCAACTTGTATGTAAAACAAATGCTTCTCACAGATTCCCTTCAGTTATATTCTTCTGCTCCTGTGATAAAGTAATACTAGTGGAAATTTGCTTGCTATTGCTTTTATGTTTCTATTTCACGGAGAAGATTGGGAGGAAAACATTTAACAGTCATTTTGTGCTTATATAAATGTATAGAAATAGATTACCCCAAAATTTAGCTCCACCTACAAAAAAAAAAACATTGAGAGGCCATATATATCTAGGGATGAGAATGGAACGGTGTTGTGCGGACGTGGAGCAAACTCATATAAATTCCGTAAAGGTTTTAATTTTTATTGTTTCATCTTAATATAATTCTGATATTTTTAACTCCGTTTCATCATGTTTCATATAAATTCGCCCCACATAATTTGCTAATTTTTTATAAAAAATTAATTTACAATTATTAAAAAAATTACCGATGCATAATATCTACTAACATAACATTTTTATTGCTATATAATTTAAACACACTCTTCATACTTTTAAATCTTAGGGTGTGTTTGGTATGAAGGAAAATGTTTTCCATGAAAACATTTTTCAAGAAAAATATTTTTTATAAAATAAGTTTTTCTTACTTATTTTCTTCATTCTAGACAGCAAGAAAAACATTTACATATAGAATCAAAGACAACTATGAGGATGAGATAAGGTGGATAGTTGTGAGGGGGAGACAATGCGACAGTTTTTCTAGCTTTATTGTAGGTTTCATTTTTCTTATTTGCAGTTTAACTTGATTTTCTAAAGAAATATTTTTCAAAACTTTTGATTAACCGAGCACATCTTAATGTCAAAACCATAAGAGAAAAAATGACAATTTAGAATAAATTCTTAGACAATGATAACGCCAAATATAACATATTTTAAATAAGATTGCTTATTGGTACTAAGAACAAAATTATTTTTGAAAAAAATAGTATTAAACCCACATGACTAAACATAAAAACCATAAGTCATCCCGCCCTATGAATGACTTCTTAAAAATTATTTCTTGCACTCTTCCCGAACCAGCTTTTTTTTTAAAATTATTTCAACTCGCTCCACTCCGTATAACCTAAATTCATTTCGCCCGCATAGTATAAAACCAAACTGTCTCCACACCCACTCCACCCCATTGCCATCCTAGTTATTACATAGGCGAATTCAACAGAATTCTTATGAATTTAAATTTAATAAATAAGATTAACTTAATAAATTATATGTTAAAAATATTAAATTTAAGTTTTTAAAATATAAATATAAATCTTAATTTAAAATTATTAGAGTCGCTCGATTTTTTGTGGATTCCGCCAAGATCCATGCTTCAAGTTAGAACCGTCAATATTGGTTAGACTCTAGATTCTGTCCAAATTCTAACCCGTAATTTGATATGGCTGGGTCAGACTTTTTGGAGCTCGTTTAAGAATGAGACTTAGCCCGGACCCAAATAAGTCCTGCCAGCTCGGGGCTTGAGTGGAAGTGGAGTTGACCAACCCGCGGGTCAGCCTAAAATTAATTAAAATAAAATATTATTGAAAATAATCAGAGGAGGATTCTAAATCTAAAGTCTACTAAATCATCATTTTAATGGGTAGAATATTGTCATCTCGATTTGTGTTTACTGTGATCTACCTGGAACAGAAGTAGATTAATATTTCTATTTGGGCTCATTGTGATTGCTACTCATTAACTCGTTTAGTTTGTTTATTAATATTTCTATTTTTAGTGGTATCATGCCAAAAGTTATTCAGCTTTATAAAAACTTTATATCCGAAGAAAATCATTTTTTTGTATACATAATCAAGATATTTACATAGACTAATAATATCACATCGCTTATACAACTAAATCTTTACTTGATGCTTAAATTTAATATTTATTATTAAAGATTATTTTGTTGGTAGATCTTAGACTTGATTAACAAGTAATAACACAATATAATATTATTTTACAAATATTTATATTTAGCATTTTTAAATTATAATTTAAAAATATATCTTTTTTAAAAAATGAGCTGGGCCCGCAATCCATATTAATGGATTGAACTTGTTATTTTATGGCCCATCAAGATTAGGTCAGCCCAACTTGGCTTGTTAAATTTCAAAGTCCGCATAGGCAAACCCAATTGGGCTGGGCTGACCTATTAACAACTCTACTTCTAAGTCAAGGAGCTGTGTTTTACAATTTTCATTAGTTGTAGCCTGTAGTGGTGTTTGGCCACGGTTTTCTATTTTCTGATTTTGAGTTGAACTACGAAAATATATTTGGTCACAAATTCGCGAAAAATTCAAAATTCAACTTCAATTGAATTTGAAATTTTAGAAATTTGAAATATCAAAAATTATTTTTACTTTCTTTTCACTAATTTACTAATAAAAATTTAAAATAATTTCAATTTATATTCATGGTCAAACACAACTTTCATTTAAATATTATTTTTCACTTTAAAATTTAAAATTATTATTTCAAATTTCAAAATAAAAACAATCACCAAACGACACCTTAATCTTTCGTTTTAATTACATTATTTTGACACAAATTATACTTTTTCTTTTCCAAGAAGCGACCAAGTATTTGCACAAGTTTATGTAGTAGTATGTATGAAAATATATCTTCTTCAAAACTTGAGCAAGCATTTTTGACTGAAAAGTCAAATAAATGTCATTCACTTCCTCTCATGGATACCATTACCCTTTAATCATTTGAATTAAGACAATTACTTTGGGCAATATTAATTTTGAACTTTCATATGGGTCCTATTACCATTTGTAATAATTTTAAATTGATAGTAATACATTCTTTTGCCACCGACATAGAGAGTGTATGCACTCTAGAGAGTGAGGAACCAAAAATAATTATAATTTTTTATTTTATAAAATGTATTTTCCTATTATTCTTTTGATTTTAACTATATCTTTTAATTCTTTTCTCTTTCTTTTTTCTTTCTTCTTCGTATACACCATTGTCAATACCCCCATTTCTTCATCTCCACATCTCACCCCCACTTCTAATGCCACCATTTCTATTGTAAATCTTCCCACTTTTTACTATTATCGCTTTAATTCTCTTCAACTCCAAACTCTTATCTTAAAATTTTCTTTACATTTCGAATAAATTTATAAAGCCCATTAGATTTCAAGATCAATTAGAAGTCATTATTTAATTTTTATTATCAATAATTCAATAAAACTAAAACTAGTATGGAAAAGAGTTTCAAATGCTCTTAGTTGCGCAACTAGCAAGAGGAGTGGAGATTAGATGCTTTGAAAAAGAAGAAGAAAGAGGAAAGAATGAAAAAAAATATGGGGGAAAAGGGTGAGGTGGAAGAAGAAGAATGTGGAATGGAGGTAAGGAATAGAAAACTAAATTTATGGTAAAAGTCAAAAGTAAGAAAGAGAAACAATTCAAAAGGAGAAAAACAAAAAAGAAAAAAATAAAAAGAAACATAAAAATGAAAAATATATTTAATTAAATTAAACTAATATGTGTCAAATTAGGATTGGTGCGTGAGTAACACTTATTTTTCAAAAATTGAGATTGATCCAAAAAGATGTAATTATACCATTTAAAATTATTCCTCGGAGGGAGGGAGGGGGTTAATAGACCCTTAAAGTTCAAGTGTCTTCTTCAAATAAAGGTCTTAGTTCACGAAGAAAACAATGTATACTCTCTTATATTTAGAAAAAGATACTTTTTCATATCATTGCCGTAAGAAAATTCCTTAAAAGATAATTTACAGACATTGTTGTATGTAAGAAAAATGATTCAAACATGTGGTTGAATGAAATAAAGATATACGGAGGCAAAGAAATATCTTGGAAATAAGTTAAAGCGAGGTATTCGAAATTGAAGTAAGGACTTTCTGCATCAACTTTCTGAGATATTGCGATACTAATTGGGTACTCCCATTATAAGGTCAAAATTGAAATATCATTAAAAGGAAATGAAGTATGTGGCCCTAAGTAAGGTATCATGAACCAGCTCCACCCTAGTGTCACGCCTCATTTTCCGCTAAAGCTTAACTCAACATGTGACAACTCTTGGATTACCCAATGAAAGGTCGCCACCTAACGAATTAAGGTGCGTTAGAGTACCATTCTAAACTAATTAGAAATATCTCCATTAACTAACCTAGGTTGCCGTAGCCTGTATGGCTCCGATTACTCGAAAGAAAAATATTAGGCACTTGTCGAGGTCCACAACCTGTGGGTCCCTTTCGATCCACACTACGCGGGATAACTAAGTGGGTAAAGAAAGTCAATTATTTTCTTTAATAAAACTAATTTAACTACGTAATTAGACAGAACATAAGTAAAACAATATTAAATAAGCAATATGTAATGAGACTAGCCGATATAATATTAAATAGATTTCCTAGCAATTAAACATATAAGATTTATTTTAGGAGATTAATTTATTCCTAAACTTATGTGATAAGATAATGCAAACTTTATAAAATATAATTTTTTCAAAATATTTACTGCACAAAATAATTAAATCAACTATTTTATTACAACCTAAATAAATTATATTATTTATCGAATTAATGCAAAACTATGTGACAAAATAGTACTAAGCTATTTCCTAATAAAATTCAACTTAAGACAAATAAATATCTCAATATAAATTAATACACTTATTAATATAAAAATTAAAATAAAAAATTTAAACTTTTTATTTTTTTTATTTTTTTTATTTTTTTTATTTTTTTTATTTTTTTTATTTTTTTTAAAAAATGATGAAGTAAGTTATATATTTTAAACCATTTCTTAAGTAATATTAGGTGATTAAAGCAATATAAACTTATTTATTAAATATGCGTATAATTTAAGGGACATGGAAACTAAAGAGCCAAGATATTCAAACGTACAAAGATAAAAGAAATATTCTAAAAAATTTATTTGCTAACTCACAATATATTGCCCAAAAAAATAAAAGAAGTACGAGAAAAACTGTAATTTATAAACTTTTATAATAATTTGAACGCTAGCCACAGACAAGCTTGAAAAGAGTTAAAAGTTAAAAATGTTTGTTGCTTTATCTAGATGACAACTAGATATACAGGAATTGTGGTCCTCAACCTTAGCAACAAATTAATTGAGGTCGCTTTAAGTAAAATAAAATTTGAAATTTTGAATATAATCACATAAAGTATTTTCATATAAGCACACATAAATACTTTTAAAATCTCTGGGTTGAATGGTTCTTTTTCCTGTAAAGGTCGGTTTAATTTCAAAAGGTTTGAAATTAGACCTCATAATTTCTTTTACTTTCCCAATAACTATATGTTAAGAGATGGTATTTATATAATTAACGATAAATAAATAAAGATTGTAACAAATAAACATAAAATAAAATTAAAAAAACTTGTGAGAAATCTAAATTTTAAACAAGCAGCACATAGCCTCCACCCCCTTTAACAATCCCTTTTCATTATATTAGCGTTCATTACATTATTACAAAATAATGAGGTAACGAAAAACTAAAATACGTAAATAATCAAAAAAAAAAATCACATTGAAACCCTCTCATCCCTTTAGGCCCAATCCCAGGCAAACTCTTCCATCTCATTCCAAACAAAACCAAGAGGTACCTGTTTCAAATAGACTAAACAAAATGGGCATAGAATACAGACAACGTGTATATATATGTAGAAAAATTAATAATATCACAGCTATGAATAAAACTCAAATACTGATAAATTTTCATGTAGACATAAAAGAGGTTAGTGAACAACGAATCAAGTAAAACACACATTAGCCATGAATTACTAGATGATAATTGAACTAACAAAATAACTAAGAGTCAGTTAGTTAGATAACTGACCCGTCAAGAAAATGAGACTTAAGATTAGAGACTAGGAACTTAGTCGAGATTTCAGAATAACAAGAATTGAATTCTTTTATTCCTCCGAGAGAAAGAATGTGTTATTTTATTTTTTTGAAAATTAATAAAGTTGAAATGATAGCCCTTAGACTAGGAGAGGTTCGAATGGATCAAAAAGAGGGGAAGAGTCTGCTTATATAGCTAAAAGAGAAGGAATTAAAAGGAAATAAGAAATATTCAGCATAATTCATGAAAGGATTCCTTTCTTTAAACAAATAGACGAAACTTACCATCACAAGATTAAACAAAAATTTCCACAAGTAAACAGGTACTAGATTAGTGAATGAAAGAAATAGTCAATTGCACCATCTTTCCTTAATTACTCATAATTGAAATCAATTAGGTCCAAAATACCAGAACTTACCATAAATAGTGATTCATTAAAGTTGTCTACCAAGTTAAGGGAAGAAATTAACAAAATCAATCAAAAGAAAAATTATCTTTAATTAACTAAGTCAAATCAAGATATATAAGAATTTTTACCATGTTTAAACAAATACCATGTTGAGTAAGGAAAGAAAGAATTAGTCACATATACCAGCGGAGTGGCCATGCTGTCGCGCCCCTTTTTTCCCTCGCGGAGAAGCGGGATTACGACATGTGACGTCTCTTAAGGGTTTGAAAATTGAAGAGAATCGCCACCTAACGAATTTAAGGTGCGTTAGGGCACCGTTCTAAGCTAAATTTTATTTCCTAGGTAACCAAAGTCGGGTAAGGGCTTTAATTACCTCGAAAGGAAGGTGTTAGGCACCTTTCGAGGTCCACAAAAAGTGGTTCCCGGCCGTACTCATTAAATGGGG
>JACEIK010003824.1:32230-152099 GCA_018107945.1 Datura stramonium | reverse complement strand
TGATGGCATTGATCTGCCGGGGGTTAGGATCTGCGTCGCTTGGTAATCCCCCTTGCGGCCTCATGTTCTGAGCAGCTGCTATCTGACCCACTTGTTTTTCCAGATTGCGGGTGGCTACTTGCTGATTCATTAAATCTGTTGCCATCCTCGCTTGATTTTTCGCTAACTGATTCTGGGTCTCCATAATTTTCTGCACTGTTTCCTTAATGTTGTTGCTCCTTTGACCATCATTCTGCCTGTTCTGCTGATACTGCTGTTGTTGAGGGTGCATATACCCTTGCTTTTGATTTCCACCCCAAGAAAAATTCGGGTAGCCTTGCCAATTTCTGTTGGAGTTGTTTCCAAAATTCTGATTCCTCTGCACATTACCAACAAAATTGACGGATTCCGGATTGGCTCCACAAGATTCTGCATTGTGCCCAATATTTCCACAAATTTCACACCAACTAGGAGCTTGATGAATTGCATTAACCTGGCCCTGGTGTGGGTTCATACTCAGTTTATTGAACTAATTCATCATCTAATGTTGGAACGAAGCTAACTGTACTGCCAAGGCATTCATTCCATCAACCTCTATCAACCCCGATCTCTTTCCTGCCCCTCTCGATGACTCGTTGTGCCACTCTGGATTTCCTTGTGCAATTCTGTTCAACAAAGTGTACAACTCATCATATGTTTTCTCCCAGGCTTGCCCACCTGATGCAGAGTCTAGTAATATTTTTGTGTGTGGGTCTGAACTTTCTACAAGAGTATGAGCCATTACTTCATTTGATTGTTGGTGATGAGACAGTCTCTCAACAATGAATTGAATCTTTCCCAAGACATATATAAGTTCTCATCAGGCTTCTGCTTGAAACTGAGTAATTCACTTTGCAACTTTGCAGTTTTGCCTGAAGGAAAGAATCTGATAAGGAAATTCCTAGCGAAGTCATTCCATTAAGTTATGGACTTCGGTGGCTCGGCCTTCAGCCAGTTTTCCAGCTCTCCCAATAGTGAAAATGGGAAGAGGGTCAATCGGACATAATCTGTGGACACGCCGGTGGGGACAAACTTGTCACTAATCTCTAGAAAGCTCTGTAAGTGCTGCTGCGGGTCCTCATGTGCCATTCTGCGATGAATTGACCACTAGAATGTAACAGGCGGCACACCATGTTACATTTAAATTCAAAGTTCCCTCCAGGCTCCGGTTCACGGATGCTAGAGGTCATATTCGTCGCTAGTGGGATTGCCACTTCACGAACAGGTCTTGCTGCCATTGCTGATGACAGCTGTAACGCGCGGGTGGTTGTTGTTGTACCTTTTCTTGAAGTCTCTTCAGCTTTTCTCTAGAGCTACTCTCCTTCGCAAATGGATCGGCATTCGAGGTTCAATCAACGGTTCCTAAGATCTCTGCTTTGCCAGCTCAGCAGGACAACCTATCACCTGAAAATGATCAGACTAAGACCAAGTTTCTACAACACTTGAGGAAATTCAAAAATCACAAAATAGATAAATTATCAAAACTTCTCGAGTCCACAAGCAATGGCGCAAAACTGGCGTCGCCCGTATGAGCGCGTCCTCAAGTGTACAGATCGTAGTAATATAGTGGCTCTTATAGAGAACCGGAATGTCGAAACCCACAGGGACTGGTTATTCCTCTAACTATCCATTTCAAGTGTGATCTTAAATACCGAAATTGTTGGTTATAGAAGTTTCGAGGAGATTTAATTAAGTCTAGTTTTGGTCAGCAAATATTCTGGTTACTCTAGGAGCAACATGAGTTAAAACCAGATAATCATGCGATACTACGATTTGCAATGGTTTAAGCATGGAACTATCAATTTTATTTCAAAATTAAAATTGCATTCATGGTCTTCGAGCCTCTAAACACGGTAGGCGGCCTCACTACATCATTGTGAGTGAGGATGCTAATTTCTAGTTCATGGGCAATCAATTATGTTGTGGTTTATGGGGAAGCGATTAGGGATTTAGGTCGTCCTTCCATTTAACTCAGCAACCTCACAACTACTTCTTCGAGTGCTGATGTGATAATCCCAAGTTGGTCTTTAAATACCCCGTTTTATCAACCAAGCTAGGTGTTGGGTATATTTCTATCTAACACGAAATTATATCGCGAGATACAAACATGCTCCTCACATTCTCATGTCCTGACCTAAGTAATGCTTTCTCAAGCCATTGCCCAAGCTAACGTATATGCTTTCATGATCCTTAAAAATAACCAATAATCGAGAATGCAAGACAAAACAATCAATAACTTAATTCCAAAACAATTTCATAAAATCACAATCATAATTCATGGCTTCAACCTAGAGGAAGGGTTCTAACCATTCATGTTAGTAAAACTACAACTAAACTACTACTAAACTACATACTTACAAGAATTTTGTAGATGAGAGAATTTTCCAAACCCTAGATGAGTTTCTCCCTTTCTCCCTTCACTCCTAGGTAGTTTTCGAGAGGAAGGAATAAAATCGTGGCAAGTGGAATTAGGAGCTAAGGGACCTATTTATAGTAAATGGAAAACATGCATAGTTTAGCCTGTCATGGAACGACTCCGTGTCACGGAGTGTATCGCGAGCCTTGCCTCCGTGACACGGAGAGTATCTGAGCTCTTTGAAGGCCCTCGGGAAGCCAGTGCCGAGTGACACCGCGTTGGCCTTTAGGCAATGCATTGGCACACTGCTGTCGCGGAGATGGCACGTCGTGGCACGTTGCTGGGCGCTGGTGCATTGCACCACTGCCGCATCTCTTTCTTGCTTGGCATAGGCATGGCACGGCGCTGGGCGGCACACGCACAGCGTGGCATGGGCCCTACTGGCGTATCCAACCTTACCATGGCCTACTCCTTGCCGACATTCGCCCATTGCTCCCAGAAACTCCATTCCTTTACTTTACCAACTTATAAATTGGTTTCTCACCGTCATGGAAACCTACAAAACAAGGACTGATCATGTTCCAAGTTGCTTTATATTCGCATTTATATAAAATCCCATGAAAATCATATACAATTACTTAGCTAAACAAGACTAAACTAAGTAATAAAGCGTCACTCAGGCATGCTATTTTGCCCGAAATCAATGTAAATCCGGACCGTATCATGAAAGCGATACGACATAGAAAGTATGCGTCGGTACATAGAATGTGTGCAGTATGCAAGGTAAAGTAAACGGACGTTAAGAAAATATAATAAACTCATAAATAAACATGGGAAGGACATCATGCTTGTATCCTAAATTTTGTAAGGAAACATAAGGCTCAAGACTTTCAAATCATTCATTATCATAATCGTAAGTAAAATTTATCAAAATATAACTTGAGCGAATAACATAAACATAATAATGTTAGCAATACATGTGGAACAATGGGAGGACTCGTCATACCGACACCATCATGGTAGAGCCTTTCATGATGCCCAAACTATCTCCTCAAGTGGGCGAGCCGACCCAGAAGCTTACCGAGGTGGTCGTACATAAGGCGTGATATCACATTTGAGGGGATCATTATCAATACATCATATCATTTAGAAACCCACGGTGGCGATGGTTTATGAAGTTTCTGCGTAGTCAGCACAGACGGTCAGACTGCGCCGATTAACTAGACATGGCTCCAAAACATGCATATAGGCTCATATAATCAATATCATCATGCATTAAGATTCATTGATAAAATATAACATTTATCATCATTGGTCCCTTTAAAACATGCTTAGCCAAAAATCATAGGCCCTTTTCATTGGCCAACATCACAAACGATAAATCATGTAATTCGCTTCATAAATCATAAATAATTCTTCAATGTGTGGGCATTGCAATACTTCATCATATTCAATTCTTTCAAATATGCTCCCTTAAACATGGGCCTTGAATTCATGTTTTGCCGTCATCAATAAATTAAAAATGTGCATATTCATCGTAAATCATAACTTTCATGAACCTTCATCAAATGAGTATTTTAAATTTAAAAATCTTGAAACGTGATTTAAAGAAAATAATATAGAACCTATCCATCATTCATAATTCAATAAATAAAACTAAATTAAATCATACCCATAAAGAGAAATCACATTTTCATGCATTTGGGTAAAATCCCATAGACTTGAATAGGAGAATTCATTATTTAAATCAAAAGTTGGGCATGAGTGTGAAAGTTTCACCCATTCCTAAAAACCCTACATACGGGAATAGATTTGAATTTCAAAGTTCCTTTGAATACCCACAAATAAATTGATGGAAACTTGGGAAGAAGACCTTAGACCTCCCAAACATCTCTCTAAAGCTCTTGCATGGGAAGGGGTATGCATTAGGAACATAACCCATCTTAACACACTCGAAAAATAATACACAAAACTGCGTAGTTTAGGGTCTCAAAGCATAGAAAAGTCAAAAATGCCTTTAATAATTTCCCACGAAAACTGCTTGCTCGGACAGGACCAAGCTGATCCAACGGGTCGTTTCTCGACACTACGACTCATGGTATCGAGTCGTTGGGTCCACTGCCTCATGACATATCTCAAGGTCCTTCCCGACTCGTCGGGACATTACATCAAACGATGGATCGTTGAATCGACCGTCGTCAACTCCTTGACCAATTTGACTTTTTCTCACGAGCCTCACCACGCCTCGTTACTTCAAAAAGTCGTGGTCTAAATCCATTGTAAGCACTGGAAATTTCAACCCACAAACAACGGGCCAAAGCGACGAGGTCATCACTTCTCTCCGTGGATGGGTTGGATGCCCGTGGGTTCCCCATCAGCTAAGTTCCAGTCCTTCCAACGACTGGTAACAATGACTCCGTTGTTTCTGACAACGAGTCATTACACTAATCCGTTTCACCACTTCCTCCTGAACTATCCTTATACGACAGCTTAGGCGATAGGTATCCAACCACACACGAAGTCATTCGGTGCACTCCGTCTGTGATGTTTTCAGTTTTTGCCCTTTTCGGGTCGCCCCCGGGTCTATTCTCTTGACCTTCCGGTGTTACAATATCTCCCCTTGGAAACATTCATCCTTTAATGTAGAAAACAAGTAGTGGCAGAAACATACAATTTATCATGGCCATATGCGATTATTCCAGCGAAATTTTCACGGAATTACTACCTCGAATAGAACAACATAGCTGAACTGATCTCATACTTAACATACACATTCATACATACAAAACTTGTACACATGACTGAACATAAAAACTAGATAGAGTCATGGACCAACTGGTACCTCAAGTCGGGCCGAGCCGGTAGAGAACAATTGTGGAGTGACTGGCCATCATATCCATGACTTGACATGGCTCCCTCAACATGTGCTGATTTCTCCTGGCCACTGGTGGGCTAATTCTTTGTCCTTAGCTTACAGACTTGATGATCTACAAAAGATTCTCATGAATTTCTTCATAGCTGAGGCTATCCCTTACAGCAACGGCTATCTACGGGACACAAAGTACGGATCACCCAAGCACTTCCAAGAGATACATGAAACACGAGATGAATTGAAGATAACTCCGAAGGAAATTCCAACTCATACGCCACCTTACCAACTCTCCTCATAACTCGGTAGGGGCAAACATAGCAGGGACTGATTTTCCCTTTCTTCCTAAACCACATGACTCCTTCATGGGGAATGCCTTTAGAAATACCCAATGCGTCCACCTCAAACTCCAAATATCTTCTCCTCACGCCGGCATATGATTTCTAACGACTCTGAGAGTTTTTAACCGGTTCCTTTTCAACTGGACCTTTACCATGGCGTTATGAACCAAATCTATTCTACCTGTACCTCACCAACCTCAAACCAATCGATGGGCAATCTACACCTTCTCCCATAAGAGCCTCGGCAGTTGCCATCTCAATACTAGAGTATTAACTGTTATTATGGGAAAACTTCGATCAGGAAAATGATCATCCCAACTACCTCTGAAATCCATAACACATGCCCTCAACATATCCTCAAGGGCCTGAATGGTTCATTACATGGCCATCTATTTGCGGATGGAAGGCTGTGCGAGCTAAGCTTGCGTCTAAGTCCCTTCAGAAAAGACCGCCAAAACCCAGAGGTAAACTAAGTACCTCAATCTGAAATGATAGACAGAGCACTCCATGAAGTCAGGCCAACTCCAGGCCACCACAACTCAGCATAATCATCCGTTGAATCCGTGGTCTTGACCGGTAGGAAGTGTGCAGCCTTAGTTAACTTGTCTACCACCTAGCCCAAATGGAGTCATAGTGTGGAAGTAGAGTACGAGGTAGGCCTGTAACGAAATCCTTATTTATTTCCTCCCATACAAGTGGGGCCAATATCGTGAAGGTACACCTCCCGGCCTTTGATGCTCGACTTTCCTTGTTGACAGTTTGGACATTTGCTACGAACTCACAATATCCCTCTTCACTTCCATCCACCAATGATTTCCATGAAGTCCCTCCCATCTTTGTGGATCTTGGGTGAATGGAATATATGGTACCATGTGCCTCATTCAATATTCGAACTCTCAAACTATCAACATATGGGACACATAGATGACCTGGTACCGTAGCACACCATCTCCCTTTGGAGAAAAACTCTACCTTCTATCTTTGCCTTGCCTCCTTCGGCTTTCTCAGTGGATCCTCATCTTGCTTAGACATGACATCAGCAACCAGGACGATTCTACCCCATTCTGCACAATAATGCCACCATCGGTCAGTCGAGTCTAACTCCCAACCTTGCAAGTCGATGGACTTGTCTCACCAACTCCTTCTTTACGTCATCCACGTGGGAAACACTCTCCATAGAGAGCCTACTAAGCACATCTGCAACCATTGCCTTGCCCGGGTGGTAGAGGAAGGTCACGTCATGTGTAGTAACTCAATGACCTCCTCTTTGAAGATTTAGATCTTTCTGTGTGATCCACTGTGCAAGCTCTTGTGATCCATAACATCGTGGACTCCATACAATTAATGCCGCCATATCTTCAATGCAAACACCACCGCAGCCAACTCAAGATCATGGAGTCAGTAATTCTTTTCATGAACTTTCAACTATCTCGAGGCATATGCTATTACCTTCCCACGCTGCATCAACGCCACATCCCAATACAGCTCTCGAAGCATCTGAATATACTACAAAGCCATCGGTACCCTCGGGTAAAATTAACACTAGTCTTTAGGAAGTGAGACGGGTCTTCAATTCTTTGGAAGCTTTCTCACAAGCATCCGACCATTGGAACTTCACCTTTTTCTAAGTCAACCTGGTCAATGGGGTTGCAATTGATGAAAATCCCTCAACAAATCTTCGGTAGTAGCACGGTAAGCCCAAGAAACGCAATTACGGATTCATCGGTCTAGACTAATTCTTCACTGCCTCCATCTTAAGGAATCTGCCTTATGCTTTCGGTTGATACCATATGACCCAGAAATACAGCCGAAGTTTAAATAAAAAATCACACTTGCTAAACTTTGCATACAAGTGATGATCCTTGAGGGTTTGCAGCACTATTCTCAAATAGTGGCATGCTCCTCCTAAGCGGGAGTATATAAGAATGTCATCGATGAACACGATCACGAACATATCCAAAATGGCTTGAACAGCCGATTCATCAAGTCAATAAAGCTGCAGGAGCATTTGTTGAGTCAAAGACATAACCACAAAATCATAATGGCCATGCAGGTATGCTTGAAGGCTATCTTCGGATCCACTCTCCCGAACTCAAATTTGATGGTACCTAGCCTGAGGTCTATCTTCGAAATGTTTTGCACCATAAAGCTGGTCAAAAAATCATCAATCCTGGGTAAGGAGTGCCTGTTCTTGACAGTGACCTTGTTCTTCTTGATAGTCAATGCACATCTGAGAACTATCCTTCTTTTGAACAAATAGAACTGGTCACCCCATGGAGACTGGCTCGATTCAATTAAGCCACTTATCAACAGATCCTTTAACTGATCCTTCCAATCCTTTAGCTCGACTAGATCCATCTATATAGGGAGGAATAGAGATAAGCTGCATTATCGGGTAGAAGATCAATGCCGAAATCGATTTCCCTCTCGGGAGGGAACACCTGGCAAATCGTCAGGAAAAATATCCGGATAACCACACACCATCAGAACTGATTAAATAGTCGGGGTCTCAGCGGACTCAACATCCTTAACCATAACTTCGATGATACATGCAGCCCTTAGTGTTACACCCGTAAGTTTCTAGCATATTTGGCTTATTCATACGTTGGTTGGGAGTTTTAAATCATACGTGTGAGGAAAAGGCCAGGAAAGGCCAAACGGGTGCCAAGTTATATTTTTGCAAGGAGGATGAACCGTGCTGCCGCCAAGGCCAACGTGTACAGGCATCTCCTGCGATGGCCAGCGTGGCACGAGGGCCAAATTGGCGCGATGGCTACGTGCCGTTGCTATGCAACTGGTTTCAAGTATATAGCTACTAGGTGATGTGGTATGACATTGTTGGTAGAGACAAATAGATTGTGATGATTTCACCTTCCAGCTTATGGGAATGAGTAGGTTTATGTTATGTGTTTTAGTTATTGATAGATAGACGGTAGACCTCCGTTATCAGGTATTACTCTTAATCTTCTTAGTATAGCTATGTTAGCCTGATTCCTCTATCTCATTCAGTTTCAGTCTGTTTCCTATTACTTTGATTACTGTCAGTTTTATTACTTACTTTTAGTTGTTTCGGTTATTGCTTTACATACTCGATTACCGATGCGTGACACCCGTTTTGGGGTCTTTGCATTACTTGCCTGCAGGTGTACATAGACGAGGAGCAGATCCCTCGTAGTTCTAGTCAGCGATACAGAGCCTTCAGCTCCTTTCATCCGGAGCTTGGAAGACAGGAGTCTACTTTCTTATTGTATGTCTGATGTGGGTAAGTGAACCCCTATCCCTACCATCTTATTATTCTTAGAGCTTGTAGATTGTATTATATTTCTTTGTGGTTGATGTATCGGTCGTGTGGGGCCATACCATGGCTGTTTAGATTGTATGTGACCGTGTTGGGCCTTGATCAGTTGTTAGTTGGTGACCTTGTCGGTCACGAATCGGTTTAGCGCCATATTTCATTTTGCGATTATAACTAGACATCATGGTGGCCTTGTCGGCCCTTGAGAGGGCTCCTTATAGATGGTTGTTCTTGTTGGTTGTTTATCTTTTAACAGGTGGCTATAGGCCTTGTTGGTCAGGGGATGTGTTTACAGCCTCTATATAGCCCGTCGTTTTCTTAAATCCGGAGTTAGAGACTGACCTTGCACGAGAGGTGCTTAGACTCGATTGAAGTTTGGCGGTCAGTTAGTGGGGCACCAGATTTGATCATGCCTTCTAGGGTGGGGCATGAAAAACTTGTAGTATCGAAGAAGGTCGTATCCCGAAGTGCAAGCCGTGCTAAGTAGAATCTAATCTATGGATGTGTTGTGCACCATATACTATAGGCGGGGAGGTTGCAAGGCATGATAGGATGGTTACTCTTTCTTCTTATTCAGTCATGCTATAAGCGATACAGTATAAAGGTTGAGTCCCTGAGCTTATCGTACTCTTTGTTTATAGATAAAATGTCGGACCAGCGACATCCTACGGCAGCGGAGGTTGGATAGCGGTAAGAGAGGGAACAGGCGGGATGCCTCGGCCTCGATTAGAATCATCTCGATGCGGGGGCGTACGAGCATCGTCTCGGCCTTCCCAGTAGTCACCATTACATCAGGAGCCTCTTGGGCACGGCACCACCTCCGGCAGGTCTTATACCTATACCATCGACCAGGGGTCAGGAATGCATTAGTTATGTTAGCGCTTGAGATGGTGCTGCTCAACGCAAGTCAATACCACCCTCTGCTGCAGAAGCATTAGGAGGACCTGTAGTTCGAGGTCCGAGAATTCCTGAATTAAGTCCCCCAGTTTATAAGGACAGTCGGACGAGAGGATCCACGGGATTTCCTAGATCGGATGTAGAGTATTTTCAGGGTAGCCATGCTACACCTGAGTCAGTTGAATTGGCGATATTCCGGCTATGGGACATCGTTTGCGTGGTATGAGAGTTGGGAGAGGTCTTGAGGGAGAGATGTTTCCCCTCCGACACAGCCAAGCTGCCGAGGCTTTTGGATCATTATCTACGAAATTCAGCCGAGGCCAGGTTGATAGGTTCCACACTTGGGCGGTCGATGAGTGTTGAGAATATGCCCTGTGGTTCGATTCCTTGGCCCAATATCGCCAGCTTTTGTGGATACAATGCCATCCGGGGGTACACCATTTCATCATGGACTGAACCCAAAATATGTTGAGACTTTTATCACAACTACTGTCGTGAGAGGATATGGATATTTCCAGAGCTGGCTTTGCTCTCAGAATATTGACCCGGCATCACGCAGCTGCAGGGAGATCAGGAGAACAAGTCGGGAACAGCGCCGCAGGGAGCGGGCCGAGATGATTTACAAGGAGGCCGGGAGGACCTAGGCTGGGATTTATGAGATGGGCCGCCTGAACCCCAGCCTCCATCACAGCGGCGAGAGGGAAGGTTTGTCACCAAGGGCAGTCAGAGCCCGATGGAGGTTCTAGGTAGATTCACCACAGCAGAGGATGGCGGAGCAGAGTAGGTATACAAGACCACTTTGCCCCATTTGCGGCCCGCGCCACTTTGGAGGCGTCGAATGTAGCTCCACGGGATGTTATATTTGTGGAAAAGGGTGATCAGATGAGAGATTGTCCATATAGGGGTCAGGGTGTCTGGATCGATAAGTAGGTCATCAGCGGGGTCGCGAGCTCCGACATCCCAGGCAGAGTAGGCCACCGACGGAGTAGAGACGGCGGTCCCGGGGCCTCTAATTCGGAGTGCAGTCCGGACCGTACCTATAGGTAATGGGGAGACAGGATTTAGAGTCATCACCAGATGTTGTGAGTATGCTGAATATTTTCTCTCATCCACCTTTAAGTGTTGATAGATCCGGGATCCACGTTGTCCTATGTTACCGTTAGTGGCTCGGAAGTTTAGAATTGTGCGAGAATTGCTTTGGCGACCTTTTTCAGTATCTACACCCGTTGGTGACTCTATCATATCCAGAAGGGTCTGTCGAGGTGTACGGTGGGGTTGCCATTCGTGTGACCGGCGAGACTTGATAGAGCTAGAGATGGTTAATTTTGCGCCGTGGGTATGGTTTAGCTCCATGTTATGCAATTGTAGAGTCTTTGGACCAAGACTGTCCGATTCCACATTCCAGGGGAGGAGTACGGGAGTGGAAAGGTAGTACAATTATGCCGAAAGGTAGGTATTTCCTATCTTCGGGTGAGGAAATTGATAGCAAGGGTGCATTTACCCCATTGCAAGAATTCGAGATGTTCGGCGAGAGCCTCCGACCCTTGATCATTCCCGGTGACGTAAGGTTTCCCTGATGTATTTCTAGATGAGCTTCATGGTATTCCCCTAGAACAGGAAATTGACTTTGCAATTGATCTATTACCCGGAGACCTTTCAGCCCTCCTCTATCCCCCTTATCGGATGGCTCCTCTTGAACTCCCGGAGAGTTAAAGGAACAATTGAAGATTTGCTAGTAAGGGCTTTATCGGGCCGAGTACCTCACCATGGGGGTGCACCAGTTCTGTTCGTGAGAAGAAGGACGGCTCCCTCCGTATGTGCATATAGACTATCGACATGAATAAAGTTACTATTAAGAATAAGTACCCGCTGAGAATAGATGATTTATTTGACCAGCTACGAGGGCAAGGTATTTTCAAGATTGACTTAAGATCCAGATATCATCAGGTTGGGGTTTGTGAAAGGGATATTCAAAGACCTTCAAGACCCGTACTTCAGGTTCTTGAACCTTGTGTCCTTGAGTACGACCAAATGCCCTATCAGTGTTTATGGACACGTGAGCAGTGTCAGGACCATACTAGACTTATTCCTTGATAGTATTTATCGATGATATTAGAATTGTAATCTCGCTGAAAGGCAGACACCAAGGATCATCTAGAACCTCAAATTCTCAAAGACCGCCAGCTATATGCAAAATTTTCCAAATATGAATTTTAGTTAGATTGACCTTCTTGGGCCATATTGTGTGATGCTAGTATACGGTAGATACACGGAAGATAGAGAAACGCAGTGAAAACATGGCCTAGACCTACCACTCCGAACTGAGGTATGCAATTTTTTGGGATTAGCTGGGTATTACGGAAGGTTCGTGGAAGGATTTTCCACTTTAGCAACACCCTTAACTAGCGGCGGGGAGGCAGCAAATTTCACTAGGCGGGGTGTGTGAGCAGAGTTTCAGGAGCTGAAAGATAGGTTGAAACGTGGTACCCGGTGTTGGCGTTACCCGAGAAAGGCGAGGTTATGCAACTTTCAATGTGCACTTTGGGTGTTTGGGTTGGATGTTGATGTGCAACATGGTAAATGATTACCTATGCTTCTAGAGCGCTGAGGATGCATGAAAGGGCCATCCTACCCATGACCTAGGATTAGCCACGGTAATTCATGCCTTGAAAATATGGAGACATCTACTTGTATGGCGTCCAGTGGATATTTTCAGTGGTATAAAAGCCTGCAGCCATATCTTTACCAGAAGAGTTGAATTTGCAGCAACGTCACTGGTTAATTATTTGAAAGATTATGATGTGAATATTTTATATCACCGGGAAGGGCCAATGTGGTAGCGGATGCCCTTAGCCGTAAATCTATGGGAAGCAGCATACCTGACCCGAGCAATGAGGTGGCTCGACAGGTTGACAAAATCAGCTCACTTTCTGCCAGTAAGGGCTACCTTTTCAGCCGAAGATTATGCAGAACTGTATATTAAAGAAATAGTGATGCACGGTGTTCCATTGTAAATTATCTCCGACAGAGGCGCGGTTCACAGGCAAATTTTGGCAATCGTTTTAGAGCTTGGGGACACATGTGTTAGCCTGAGCACAGCCTTCCATCCTTAGACAGACAGGCAGGCAAAACGTACCATTCAAACGCTTGAGGATATGTTACGAGCATGTGTGTTAGATTTTGGAGGTAGCTAGGATGAACATCTATCGCTTATTGAATTCTCCTATAACAGTTATAATTCAGCAATTCAGATGGCGTCTTATGAAGCATTGTATGGGCGGAGAATTGCAAATCTCCAGCTGGTTGGTTTGAGGTAGAATCAGCATTGATTGGGCAAATATTATTCCTCAGTCGGAGGAGAAAGTAAAGCTTATCGGGGAATGTCTCTTGTTGCTCGAGCCGTCGGGAATCTGCGACGTGCGGCGCGAAACTTGGAATTTAATGTGGGTGACTGGGTGTTCCTGAAGGTTTCGCCCATGAAGGGTGTGATGAGATTTGGAAAGAAAGGCAAGCTCGGCCAGAGATTTTGTTGGGCCTTATAAAATTCGCTGAAGGATAGGCCAGGTGGCATATGAATGGACTACCTCGGAGAATTAGAATCTGTTCACCAAATTTTCTGTATCAATCTTTTGAGGAAGTGCATAGGAAGATCCCTCCCAGATTGTCCCAGTCCAAGATGTTCAGGTCACAAAGAGTTGCTTATGAAGTTCCAATAGCCATGTACTAGACCGACAGATCTGTAGGTTAAGAACTAAAGATGTTGCTTGTCAAGGTGTTGTGTCGTAATAGAACCGAGAGGAGATGACTTTGGGAGCGAGGAAGATGATATGAAAAATGGATATCCTCACTTGTTTCAGACTTAGTTAGATTATGCAGCCAAGAGGTATGTGTTATTGTTGTCTCATGAGTTGCTTTTTATTCATGTATATGTGGAGTAGTTGACTCTAGTTTATTGTGAAGATGAATGCTATAGTATCGTGTGGAGTACCTGTATTGGACTTTTCTGGTTTTAAGAATTTTCGGATAGTCCATAATACAAGGGAGACTCTGCGAAATTTCTCCAAATAAATAGTGGCAAGTTAAGATTCTTGCAAGCAGAAGGTAATATTCGAGGATGAATGTTCTTAGCAGGGACAGGAGGATGTTACACCCGTAGTTTCTAGCACTTAGTTGGCCTATTCACATGTTGTTTGGGAGTTTTAGAATGACATACGTGCGAGGAAGGGCCCGGGGAAAGGCCTAACGGAGTTGCCAAGTTAGATTTTCACAAGGAGGCCAAACTGTGCTGCCTAGAGGGCAGCGTGGCACGGAGGCATCTCCTCTCGTGGCGGCGTGGCACGGAGCCAAATTGGCACACGATGTATGATGCCACATTACTGTCACAACTAGTTTCAAATATATAAAGGCCTCACCCTTTAGCAAGAGTCATTTCACTTCTAAAACGATCAAGAACAGGGGGAGGATGAAGGGTTCTCGTAAATTTTCATTTGATTACACCGTCGGACGTTGTCAAGTAAGAGTGGCTTGGTGCGGAGTATAAGGCTGCAGGGAGCATTCCTACGAGTTAGTTTCGCATAACTACGCCCGGCAAATCGTTCCACCGAGTCAAAGTGATTGGAATTGCTCCAAAGTAGTGTTAATACACTCCTAGGCCTAAAGTGAGTATTTCTCCCTTCTAGATTCTCGAGAAATTATGAGTTTTCGACCGTTCTTCGATAAGTTGAAGAATAGTCAGTAGATATATATCAAGTATCGTTTTCTTCCAGTATAGTAATGAAGATAGTCCTATTCCTTAGTGAATATGATTACAGTTGGGAGAATAGTTGAATATAGTCGAATCTCTTCGGTGGATGATAAACCAACATTCGAGGTATGTAAAGCCGAGTCTCTTTGGCCAAGTTAGTTTCTCCGGTAAAACGGTATGAATCCCAATAAGATATTTCAGAAACAGTATATCATGCCGATGAAATTTAGTAAAGCACGTTAGAAGTATTATATCATGTTCGGTATGAGACTCGGTACAGCATGTTAGAGATTATATTATTATCTTATTCGGTGTGTATTATATGTAGTTATTGTTATCGGTTGAGACTTGATTGTATTGTTTTGGGGTTTGGATTACCCGTATAGCTTCCGTGACCTTGGGGTTAATGGTTGTATCGGCTCGTCCGCCAGTGAGATACGTCGCTCTACAGGTGACATACCGTCCTCGAGGAAGAAGATGGGATGCCAGTTCCCCATATTTTTAATAATCGTGGTTTTGCTATACACCCATCCCGACGCTTGCTCGAGGTGTTCGAGTCCTCCGGACTCATGTAATGTTATAGTCAGGCCCAACGGGCCAAGTATACCGGGGGCGCGGGATGCCTATAGCTACTAGGTGATGTGTTATGACCTGGGTAGGGGTAAATAGATTGTGATGATTTCACCTTAGGCTTATGGGGGCAAAGGTAAGGTTTATGTTATGTTGTTTTGGTTATTGATAGATAGACAGTAGAACGCCACCTTATAAGGTATGACTCTTACTCTTCTCAGTATAGCTATGATAGCCTTTGATTCCTCTATCTCCCCGATCAGGTTGATCCGTTTCCCTATTACTTGATTCTTGTCAGCTTTATTACTTACTTTGATTGTTTTGATTATTGCTATACTGATGCAGTGGTACGGTGACACCGGCCCAGGGCGCTGCATTACTTGCCTGCGGGTGTACATAGACGAGGATCGGATCCCTCGTAGTTCCCAGTCAGCGATACGAGCCTTCGGCTCCCTTTCATCCGGAGCTTGGAAGACAAAGTTTTACTTTCTTCTTTTACGTACGGTGGCTCGTGCCGGGGCCCTTTGTCACGACCGTCTTATTATTCTTAGAGCTTGAAGGTGTATTATATTCCTTTGGTTATGTGTATGTCGAGTGTGTGGGGCCATATGTGTTTCATATTATGAAAGTGATGGCCGTGTGGGGCCTTATTCAGGTAGTTGGTGACCTTTTCGGTCCTGAAGATCAGTTAAGCCGCCCGATTTTCATTTTGCCGGTTATAACTAGACATCATGGTGTCCTTGTGTTGCCTAGGACTCCTTGTAGTTGGTTGTTACAGTTATTTGTTTATCTTTTATAGGTAATATAGGCACATGTCGGTCGAGGCTGTATTTACAGCCTATAGCCCGTCGTTTTCTTGAATCGAGTTAGAGCCAGCCTTGCGAGGTGACTTAGGATCGATTAGTTTTGCGAGTCCGGATCTTAGTAGGGCACGGAGTGCAGTCAGCCTTGCCTCCAAGGTGGGCGTGACACTGCAAATCATCTTCGGCCTTAAGATAGGAAATTAATCGACTTGCTGATACCGCCGAACTACCCTTTCACTCCAACACTGAATCACTGAAAAATGAAATTCCATAATCTGGGTCCTACAATTAATCGAAGCATAACATGTGAAAAACCAATCCATGCAAAGAATAATGTCAAGACGATCATCGCCCAACTCTACCAAATCCGCGGAGGTAACCTTATACAACATAGTGATCGGGCATTCTCTATATGCTCTTCTAGCTATGACCGGAGGAATCATCAACGATTCGAAATTGGCAAATTCTAACAAGGTCTCGGTACTAACTTTCAAGGCTACTAGCAATGTTGTAATACCCCATAAAGGCTAGAATAGACCCGATTGAGTTAAAATTTAAAAGTGTAGAAAAACAGGCAAAAATATCACAGAACGGACGACCCTATGACTCGTGGTAGGATACCACAGGTCGTCATCTGATCGTGATTTGGGAAGTCGGGGAAGAAGTGGTGACAACGGACGGTGTAATGACTCGTTGTCGGGAACAACAGTCGTTGTTACCAATCGTGGTAGGGCCGAACTTGGGTGAGGAGGAAGCAATGGGCCATCCCACGACCGTGGTGAGAAAACGACCCATTGTTTCAAGTCGTTGCTTGTTAGTTGAAGTTTCCAGTGCATTCAATTGATGGAGACCATGGCAGACTGGGTGGATGCCACCATGAGTCATGGTGAAGCTCGTGGAGGTGAAGTTGGGTTAGGGAGCAGCCGACGGCCGATTCAGCGACCCGTGGTTTGTGCTGCTGACTCGTCCTGTCATGTCTTGAAGGATCTAAGGCATGTCATGAGGACATGGACCCGACGACTCTGACCACGAGTCATTAATATGATGCCACGACCGTTGGGTGGTCATTGGTTAATGTACAGGACGAATTTCAAGAAAAATTATTTTAAGGGTATTTTCGACCTGTCCTCATTTTTAGCCTAAACTATTGTTTTGGTTATTTCCCGAGTGTAATAAGAGGAATTAAGTTCCTATTGCTTGCCCATTCTCAATGCAAGGATTCTAGAGAGGTTTTGGGAAGATTTAAGGCCTTCTTCCCAATTTTCTTCCAATTTCCTTGTGGGTGTTCAAGGAGCTTTAAGTTCATCCATTCCCAAGTATGTAGGGTTTTAAAATGAGTGAAATTCTTCCTCACCATGCCCAATTTCGACTAAAGTCATGAATTCTCCTACTCATATTCATGGGGTTTTACCCCAGTATGTCAATGTGATTTCTCCTCATGGGTATGTTTTAATTGAGTTTTTCTTATGGAAATATGCATGATGGGCAACTTTTACTATCATTTTCTTTAATTAATGTTTCAATCTTTTTAAATCTAAATTGCCCATTTATAGAAGTTCACTTGGAAATTTGTGATGAATATTCATTATTTTAAGTTTATTGATCAGGGGAATGCATGAATCTAAGTTACCCGTGTTTATGGGTATATTTTGAAAGGAATGAGTATGATGATATCGAGCAATCACCATATAATGTGAATGATTTACGATTTATGAAATGAATTTCATGATTTATCGATTTATGATGTTGGCGATAAGAAGGTGCCTTGATTCTTGGCCTAAGCATGTTTTAAGGGGATCAATGATGACAAATGTTATATCTTATCAATAATTTTTCTGCATGATTAATGATTTATGAGCCTATATGCATGTTTTGGGGCTAGTGTCTAGCACGAGCATTTCGTTGTTCAAAGGACTACGCAAGTGTCTCATAACCATGTGCCACCATGGAATTCTAAATGGTATGATGTTATGATAATGATTCCCCCTCCAATCTTGATATCCTCCCCTTATGCCTGACGCTGGAAAGCCGGTCGATTACGCCCACCCAGGCGAGCCCGGTGGAGCATCATGAAAGGCTCTACCATGATGGTGTCGGTTATGATGAGTCCTCCCATTGTTCTGCATTTTTTATGCATTGTTATGTTTATGTTATTGGCTCAAGTTATATTATGATATAGTTATTTATGAATGTGCTAATGAATGATTGTGAATGATTTGAAAGTCTTGAGCCTTATGTTTTATTGAAAAATTTTGATGCAAGCATGACGTCCCTTCTCTTATGACTATTTATGAGTTTGCACACTTTTAAAATGTTCGTTTTACCACCATACTAAGTACATTCCATGTACTGACCACATACTCTCTATATGTTGTATCGTTTAATGATACGAGTTGGATCATAGGATCACCCTCATCCTTAGTCATCTCGACTCCCACCTTCAGCTTATTGGTGATCCTCATGTTCTGAGGGCTATTTTAGTTACTTTCATTTTGGTTACTTATCTTTGGTTATGTTCAGTTTTGGTCGGGTTAGTTGGAGATGTTGTCCCATCAACCCATCTTATGTATAGATGCTTTCAGACAAGTATGTAGTACTCGGTTATTATTAGCATTTAGTATTTCTTTATGTTATGTTATAATTACATTTCTTATATAGTTTTATGATTATTGTTCCACTTATTTGAATGAGATTAGTTGTATGCATGAGCCATTGGTTGACTTGGGTTCTCTCTGGGTCTCGATATCTATGATCGGGTATATTTTGGTTGTAGAAACTTGGTACTAGAGAAATAGGTTTGAAGTGTCCTAGGGAGTCCGTAGGTAAACCTTTTCATGGGTGTGAAGCGCCACACCTATATGAAAGAAGAAGGCTACTAAACGTTTTAGGAAATGTTCCTTCGTTCATGTTCTATGTCGTGTGATGAAAAGCCATTTCCACCTTATAATTATTACGATTCGCGATTGCGGGAATTATGGCTCCTAGAAGAACAGATGCCTGGAAGGATGAATGGAAGTGATGAAGGCACGAGATGGAAATGATCATGGGCATCAGCAAGCCCCTTGTTTGAGCCCAGGGCACTCGCCAACTGCCCACGTAGAGTTTCGGGCGGTGATTCAGATGTTTGGACAGGCCTTGACCGCTGGGTCAATCGAGCTATTGCGCGTAGGTTCCACAGAATGGCAATGCGGCGGCGACTCAGTTAGAGAGTTCTTGAGGATGAACCCTCCTGAGTTCACGGGATTGAAAGGTGGATGAGGATCCACACGAGAGTTCATTGAAAGGGATGCTTGAAGGTCACTCAGGTTATCGGAGTGAAAATAGGGAGTGTGTGGACTTGGCCTCTTATCCCTAAGGAGGTTGCTCATATTTGGTACAAGCAATGGAGACAGCAGGACAGCGGGAGGCGGGCCCTATCAGTTGGGAAAAGTTTCACATAGCCTTTCTTGATTCTTCCTCGGGAAATGAGGTGAGCTTAGTTTGTTAACCTCTCAAACAAGGAAAGATGACGATCTTGAGTATTCACTTGAGTTACTCGCTTGTCAAATACGCCTAGAGTTGGTCTTGGATCGGAAGGAGGGGCGCAGGAGAGCCTGTTCATGGTGCTGGTTATTTAGACAAGATTGAAGGACCATGCTTCACCGGGATATGGAGTTTCCTCACACATGGTGTTGTACGCCCAATTGATGGAGCGGCTCGTGTGAGGGAGAGAGAGGAGGCAAAGAGGGCTCGGATAAATAGTCATGGGTTTTCACATCAAGTGCAGTGGTGGCTACCGTCCACAGTTTTAGCAGGGATTGCTAGCCCCAACACCATCATCAATAGTGTTCCATCTCAGACTAGCCTAGGGGTGATCATTGGAGTAGGGCTTTAGGGTCGAGGATGCGGGAGGCACCTAGTTAGAGTATACCTCTCTGAGTACGCGGGAAGTGCGACAGAGTCACACCAGAGTGCTGCTCGGTTCGGATGTACGCGGGTGTAGTAGATTTGGGCACATGCACCGAGTATATCCATATGCCGAACGAGGGGTGATGATAGATGAGGCAGACCACCAGGACAACAATAGCTCAACCCATTTAGCTCCACGGGGAGCATCTACTAGTAGGGGGCGGTCAGCGCGAACCGATTCTATGCCCTTGCCTGCGCAAGGAGCGGGAAACTTACTTGAACATGGTCACTGAGTATGTTGCGTGTCTTTCATATTGATGTTTATTCCTTGCTAGATCCGGGAACTACATTGTCTTTCGTGACTCCTTACATTGCTAGTAGCCTTTCCGTTAGTCCCGAGACCTTGTAAGAACAATTTTCAGTTTCTACGCCTGACGGTGACTCGGTTGTAGCTAGGCAGATATAGGAGTGCCGTCACTATGTTGCATAAGGTTACCTCCTCGGACTTAATAGAATTGTCCATGACTAATTTTGACATCATTTTGGGTATGGATTGGTTGTTTGCATGTTATGCTTCGATTAATTATAGGATGCATGTTGTGGGTTTCATTTTGGGTGAGTCGGTTGTGAGTGGAAGGGAGTAGTTCGAGGCGGTTACTTGTGAGTCGGTTATTTCCTATGTTAAGTCTACGAAGATGATCTCTAAGGGTGCATGTACCACCTAGTTAGGGTTAAGGATGTGGGTAGAGACCCCAACTATTCGATTGATTCCGGTGGTGTCTGCAGTACCCAGAGGTGTTTCAGGATTTGCTGGGTGTTCCTCTGTAAAGGGAAATTGATTTCGATAATGATATATTGACGAGATACGCAACCTATTTCTATCCACTCCCCTTACAGGATGGCTCGGCCGAGCTAAAGGCGAAAGACATTTGAAGTATCTATTGGACAAAGGCTTCATTAGACCGAGCCAGTCTACATCAAGTGCACCAGTTCTACTTGTTGAAGGACGGTTCCCTTCGCATGTGTATTGACTATCAACAATTAAACAAGGTTACCGTCAAGAACTGGTACCTTACCCAAGATCGATGATTTATTTGACCAACTTCGGTGCCAAGTGTTTCTCCAAGATCAATCTCGAGGTCAGGTATCATCAACTTAGAGTTTGGGAGAGTGACATCCGAGACCACTTTCAGGACTCGGTATGATCCTCTGATTTATTATTATGTATTTTGGGCTAACCAATGCTCCTGCAGCTTTTATAGACTTGATGAACTGGTGTTCAAGAAATATTTGGGCATATGTTCATTATTGTGTTCATCGATGACATTCTTATATACACTCGAGCGAGGAGCATGCCACTCATTTGAGAATAGTAATGCCGCCTATTTTCAATGCAAACACCACGCCCAAACAAACTCAAGATCATGGGTTGGGTAATTCTTCTCATGGACTTTCATTGCTTTGAGGCATACGTTATCACTTTCCCATGCGCATCAACACACCCAAGTCCGATTCTTTAAAAGTCAAAATACTCAAAATACATCGGTACCCTTGAGTAGGGTCAACAACGTCTTGAAGTGAGTCAAGTCTTCAACTCTTCAAAGCTCCTTTCACAAGCCTTCGACCATTGGAGCTTTACCTTTGTCAACAGGTCAATTGTGCTTCAATTGATGAAAATCCCTCAACAAATCTACGATAGTAACCCTCACCCAGGCCCAAGAAACTCTGAATTTCTGAGAAGGATTCACGGTGGGTCAATTCTTCCCCCGCCTCATGAGGAATCTACTCTTATGCCCTTACGTGATAACACATGGCCCAAAAAAAATGCAATTGAGTCCAACCAAAACTTCTTTTAAATTTGCATACAAGCGATGATTCTTGAGAATCTGCAGCACTACTCTCAAATGAGCAACATGCTCCTCCTTATCCAGTATATAAGGATGTTATGGATGAACACGATCACGAACATATTAAAAGATATTTCTTGAAAACCCTGTTCATCGGGTCCATAAAAGTTACAGCGCATTGGTGAGTCCAAAATACATAACAACAAATTCGTAGTGACCGTACAAGTCTGGCCTTGATTTTCGGGATGTCACTCTCGAACCACAGTAGTGATACCCAGGCACAGAGATCTATCTTTGAGAAACATCGGCACCCTGAAGATAATCAAGCAAGTCATCAATCACGGATAAGGGGTACCTTTTCTTGAATAGTGACCTTGTTCAATTGCCAGTAATAAATATACATCGAAGGGATCTATCCTTCTTTCGGACAAAGACCGGTGCACCCCATGGAAACTTGCTCGGTCTAATGAAACCCTTATCAACATGTCCTTCAACTGTCCTTCAACTCCGTTAGCTTGGTTTGAGCCATACTATGGGAGGAATAGAATAGGCTGCGTATCGAGTAAAAGATCAATACCAAAATCAATTTCCCTCTCAGGAGGAACACCGGCAAATCATCGGGAAAAACCTCTTGATACTCACACACCACCGGAACGGACTCAACATCCTTAACCTAACTGAGTCATGCATGCAGCCCTTCGAAATCACTTTTTATCCTTAAGATATGAAATAAACCGACCGGCTGGTACAGCTGAATTTCCCTTCCACCCTAAGGCTTGTTTGGCTCCGCAGAAACACGAACTCTCTTAGTGAGTTCTATAATTAATTGAAGAATAACATGCAAACAACCAATCCATACCCAAATTTATATCAAAGTCAGTTATGTGTCTATCTACTAAGTCCACTTGAGTAACCTTATACAACATTGTGATGGGGCAACCTCCACACCCGCCTAGCTACAATTGGATCACCATTTGGAGATTTGAGACGGAGACGGTTCGACGGAATTTCAGGGCTAACTCCAAAACTACTAGAGTATAAGGGGTCACAAAAGACAAAGTAGCTCCTAGATCTAACAATGCATAAGAATCAATATGGAAAACTTGCAACATACCAGACCACATGCGGAGAAGCCTCCTATTCCTAGCTGGAGTACTAGAGCATCAGCGTGTTGTTGCTGACTGCCTGCTGAACTAGTGGAGCTGTGCTGAGAAATTCGTGCTGCTGGGCAGCAGGGCAGCTGCAGTCACACGGGCCCTACTGACCCTTATCTGGTTGAGGGGCAATCTATGAAGTCTGTGCCAGTTTGCCACACTCGAAACACACATCTAAGCTAACTAAGCACCTCCCCGGGTGATTCTTCCCCACACTTCCTTCAAGCTAAAGTGCAGCTCCCATACATGCTACCCTGATCCCTTGAGCCTGAAGCCCTGCTCCTCTGATCTCTAAACCTAAATGGCGTGATGTTCGATGATGGGTGAGTGATGGGCCGTCTTTGGGACAAGCGTGTTGTCTACCCTAACTTAATAGGAGAAACCCCATAGTTGGAGGTCCTGGCCCTCTGGACTCCCTCTTCCTCCTGGTAGACCGACTCCATCTGGAGATAAAAAACATGATGTGGGGAATGTCGATATCCCGATGTAACATGGCGATCCTGCAATCCTTGTCCAAATAATGCGCCACCCCATGCATGAAGCGACTCACCCAGTATAGGTCCGCCACCAACTCTAGAGCATACTTAGATGTCGAGTGAACTCTAATGGGTACTCCTGAACAGATATGTCACCTGCTTTAAAAATTAACAAACTCAGCCGCCTTGGAAACCCTCTGTTTCCCGAAGTACCGATCAAAAAATGTCGTGTGGAACTCCTCCCAACCTATCAGACTGCACCCACTTCCTAGCATCTCTCTCACGCTTAGAAGCCATATGTGATCCCTTTAGCTAATAGGAGGTCAAGTCAACACACTCTCCATTGTTCACCCCCATAACCTAGGTGATCTTCAGTATCTCCTCAATGAGATCGTGATCCTCGTCCGCCTTCGACCCCGTGAACTCGGGAGAGCTCATCCTCAAGAAATCCCTCACCACAGCTGCCGCAGCATTCCTATTCTGGGTAATGCGCCCTTGCATCGATTTTGAACCTGGGTTGTGTGATTCTTTAGCATTTGAATTGCTGCCCTAAACTAGCGTGGGTAGCTGGTTTCTGGGTGCATGCTCCTCGTGAACGAGTGGGCTGGCTATGCTCCTGCCATTGGCACCCTCATGATCGTACCATAACCATTTATTAGCGTTCACTCGGTGTGGAGGATGGCTATAAGCGTGAATAACATGAATTAGAAGGGTAGAGGACTTTCATCACACGACAGAGATCATGAAAGAAGGGAACATTTCCTAAATGCTAGTAGCCTCTTCGTCATAAGTGTGGCGCACTTCACACCACATGAAAAGACTCTACTTAGCGACTTTCGGACACTAGGACACTTCCAAACCTATGGCTCTAATACCAAGGTTTGTCAAGACCCGAACTACCTCGGATCATAGACACGGACAAGGAGCCCCGAGAGACCCCAAGTCAACCCGGCATGAGCGTACATCTAATTCAATCACATAAGCGGAATACTAATATAAAAAGTCTTAAACATGTCATAAACACGGAGAACAGACAATACACAATCCATACACTTGTGACTGCAATACAACTTGTAGTCTGAAAAGCGTCTAATTATGAAAGACGAGCGGATTAGGACAACTCCCCCAAATAACCCAACAATTCTGAAGCTGAAAGAAAAGTATAAAGTCTAAAAATATGTCCCTCGGAACATGAGGACTCACCAAATAAGTGATAGCGGGCTTGAGAGACTACGGAGGAGAAGTGAACGGCGTCGGGTCTTGTATCATGAAATGATACAAGCAAAGAGTATGTGGTCATGACGTGGAATGCACTGAGTATGCAAGGTATGTGAAACGGACATTTAAAATATATAAAACTCATAAATGATCATAAGAGTAGGACATCATGCTCGTATCATAAACATCATAACGTAACAAAAGGCTCAGATTTCAAAACATTCGTAATGCAGTGGTGATCATAATATCATGAGAAAACCTTTATTGATATGACTTGACCCAATATATATATTATCATAAGCATGCATAAATCATGACGAACAGTGAGAGAAATTCTCTTAACAGTATATTCCCCCTATGAGCACACATGAAGCACGACTTGTAGCCTAGTCGGGAGATTGTCATTACCTTTCCAAGGGTAGGACCATGAAAGTGTGATATCACCATGTAAAGGGCCATTTGGGCTGGGGACAGTCCCATAGGAGGTCCCAACATACCTACAATGGCACGTAGTTTACGAGATCGGGGGCAGAACCTAGGCCCCGAACCTACTCGGTGTTCGATGCTATCCCAAAACATATATAGTGCTCATAGTATATAATACATGAATTCATAAGGCTAGATTAAATCATGATAATCATAAACATATTTGTACATACATGAACTGGCGAAACAAGGTCCGTGAGTTGTGAAACATAATTCATGATTCACAAGGTTCATACATATAGCTTGAAATTCATAAAATCATGATGGGTATTAGATTAAATGCATAATTTAACTCATAGTTCATGTTGGTCACAAGTATCAGTAAAAAAGTAGATCATAAATCGATATATCATGGATCATGCATATTTAGGCTTTATTGCATGAAATCTAAATCTATAAAATTATAGATAAATTTAGATAAAATCTGATTAAAACCCATAGATTGATGAGAATCTAAAATCACAAAACCCATTATCAAATCATAAGAGAAAAAATCATCTTCAAAACCCATGAGCTATTAACAAAATTTTTGTAAAAATCATAGAGGATATGGTATGGGTGTGGAAGGAATCACCTATTGATAGCCTTACATATCTAGGAATAAGCGGTTCTTAACTTTCCTAGATGGCCCAAAGAGGAGATGGGAAGAACACCTTGAAATCACCTAGATCACCCTTCTATCCCCAAACCTTTGCTTGCATGAATGAGGACTTAGGCTAGTCTATTCCCTCTTAAACCACCCTTTATAGGCACTATAACGACGTAGTATAGGATCCTAGGACTTAAAATTTATGGAAAAGCCCTTACTTAAATCACCAAAATTTTCACGACTCGGTCCTACGAGGGCCCAGGCGACTCTCAAGGACCATGACTCGTGGCACGAGTCATGGGGAGTACGGTGCAAATTTCACCACAGGACCCCACTAGGAACACCATGAATCGTGGTGGGTGACCACGATTCGTGGTCCTGTCCGTGGTCCACACTACCTAACCATCTTTCCAACATCCAGTCAGGCCGGGTGACCTCACAAGTCATGAGCTGACCCCTAGGCAATCTACCTCCCTTCTTGACCATGAGTCACATCATGATTCGTGGTCCTCCTCCTGTCCCTTCCGCGGTTCGTCCTGCGACCTAGTGCGAAATTTCAGTTTTTCATTTGACCCGGGTTGGGATTCTGGGGTATAACAACCTACTAAGTGCATCCGATACAGCATTAGCCTTTCGGGTTGGTAAAAAACACTTATCATAGTCTTTGAGTAGTTCTAACCACCTCCTTTGTCGTACATTGATGTCTTTCTGCGTGAACACATGTGTAGACTCTTATGATTCGTAAACGCCTCCATGTGGACTCCATACAAGTAATTCCGCCATATCTTCCAATGCAGCACCACGCGTGCCAACTCTAGATCATGGGTCGGGAGCAATTCTTCTCATCAACCTTTACTATCGGAGGCATATGTTATTACTCTTCCTCGCTGCATCAATACATCAGGTCCAACTCTTGAAACATCACAATATGACACAAAACCATCTGTACCCTCGGGTAGGGTCAAAGTATTTGAAGTGAGTCGAGTCTTCAACTCTTAGAAGCTTTTATCACAAACCTCCGACCATTAAAACTTCATCTTTTCTGAGTCAACCTTGTCAATGGTGCTGCAATTGATGAAAAGCCTGTGAATCTCCAACCAATACCTGCTAGGCCCAAGAAACTCACACAAATTTGAGGATTCTTGAGCTGAGCCAATTCTTCAGCTTCAATTTTCTGAGAATCTACCTTTATGCCCTCATTCGTTACCACATGGCCCAAAAATGCACGATTTCAACAAAACTCATACTTGTTCAACTTTGCATACAATTGGCGGTTCCTTGAGAGTCTGGCACTATCCTCAAATGAGCGGCATGCTCTTCCTAAACTCACAGTATGTAAGGATATCATCGATGAACACGATCATGAACATGTCTAGATATTGGTTGAACACCCTGTTCATCAGGTCCATAAAAAGCTGCAGAAGAATTTGTTAGTCAAAATACATAACTACAAACTCATAATGGTCAGACCGTGTCTTTAAAGAGTGTCTTCGAGGTATACACTCCGAACCACAGTAATTAATTTTTTCGGAGCAGATCTTCGAGAAACATTGGGCACTGAGCTTGTCAAAAAATTATCAATCCTGGGTAAGGGGTACCTGTTTTTGATGGTGACCTTGTTCAACTGCCGATAATCAATACACATGTGAAAGACCATCCTTCTTTGAGCGAAGAAACAGTGCACCCTATGGAGACTGCTCGGTCATAAAGAGCCCTTATCTAACAAGTCCCTCAATTGTTCATTTAACTCTTTTAACTCAGCTAGATCCATTCTATAGGGAGGAATAGTGATATGCTACCTATCTGGTAAAAGGTCAATACCAAAATCAATTTCCCTCTCAAGAGGGACAACTGGCAAATCGCGGAAAAAAAACCTCTAGATACTCACACTACGAAACAAACTGGATGATTAGGGTCTCAGACTCAACACCCTTAACCCTAACTAGGAGATACATGTAACCCTTAGAAATCATTTTACTGGCCTTAAGATGAGATAAACCGACCGGCTGGTACAATGCAGTTACCTCCCACTGTAAAACTAATTGCAGTAAGTGGAATTCCATCATTACGGGTCCTACAATTAATCAAAGGATAACATGAAAACAACCAATCCATGCCCAAAATGATGTCCAAGGTCAGCATAGCTCTTTCTAAGTCTGAGGAGGTGACCTTGCAATACTGTAATGGGAAACCTCTATACACCCACCTAGCTACAAGCTGATTCACCGTGGAGTAGAGGCGAACGGTTCGACAGGATTTCGTGCTAACTCCTAAACTACTAGCAATATGAGGTCCTATAAAAAAGTATCTCATGGATCTAACAAGGAATAAGAATCAATATGGAAGACTTTCAACGCCTGCTTGACCAATCACGGTGAAGCCTCCTGCTCCACGGAGGGCATTAAAGCATAAAACCTCTTTTGGTGCTGACCTCCTACTAAACTAGTGAGGCACCCTGCGGGGATGTCTTCTTTGGAGAGAAGGCGACAGAATTGGCTTTTTCACACGGGCTCACACTGACCCCTGTTTGGATGAAGGGCAATCTCTGACTCTATGTCAGGAGTTTTCACACAGAAACAAGCATCGGCGACCCCAAAGAACCTCCCAAGATGATTCTTCTGCGCACTTCACACAATTTGGAAAAGTGTGCTCCACCGCACATAATACCCCGATCTCTAGAGCTACAAGCCCTGCTCCTCTGATATCCTCTGGACCTAGACGGCGTGTCGGCCGATGATGGAGCTGGGCGATAGACTTTGTCTTGAGCTAGCGGCGCTATCCACCTCGACCTATACCGAGAAGTCCACCAGCGTCGGTCTGGCCGTCTTACATGTAGTTGAGAAAAAACACTTCCTTTAATACTCCACAAAAATCTTGAAAAACAAGTAGCAAGAGCAAGATGAAATCAAGAACAGGTTGATCCTGAGATTAGACAAACTCAATTCTCTTTCTCTCAAGGTTTCTACTCTCTAAAACTATCAAGCTGACGTCCCCATAAAATAAAACATAAAACATATTTATATAGACACAAGAATCTTTTCCTAAACAAACGGTGAATTTCCATATACGTCTGCGGTGCCATGACTCGACCTCGATCCGTAGCATGCTCCTACGACATTTTTCCTATGAGTACAATCTCGAGTGGCTAAATTTTGGCTAAGTGTTGGATGCAGTGCGACTCGTACCGTAACACCCTCTCGTACTTCGAGCTCCTATACTTTGAATCAAAGATTTTGATGTTTTCTAAAGTTCATCCGCGACCAGAATGTTACGACTGGTACCTTCATCTTACGGGTCGACTTTCTTCTCGTAGTAGGAGTAAGACTGGTCGTTCTTCTGGATTTCATCATGACTTCCCTCATCACAACTTGAGGCTTGCTATGAATCATCTTTTGGGTTCGTGGGTCCACATCTGCTCAGCCTTAACTTTCAGCAACTTCTGCGACCACCAATACGACTCGTAGGTCCTTCCCTACGATCCGTATTTGGTCTGCACTTTGCCCATTTTGCACTTTTTAAGTTATCTTTTGCAATTTAAGTTCCAACACCTAATTTATCTGTAACAAAGGAAAAGTACCTCATATCCACATAAATACACCTAAGTTCATGTTGTTTTCTTATTGAGCGTCAAATGTGCTACAAATCACAACACATCAACACCCTCAAATTAAGACTTTTTGCATGTCCTCATGCAAGAAAAACTAGAACACGACGCTCAACTAAGAAAGTAGACTTAGATACTCGACCAATACTCAAACCTGCACTTTCTATACAAACATTACTGACCCTTTCTCGTGGAACCACATCAACTAATGCATTACAAGCGACCTCAAACATCATAAACAGGGATCAAGACATGTCATCTAGCTATCAACGGCGGTCAAGTCCATCACCGTGTTTTTTCACATAGACCAATAGTAAAAGCAAACATAATTCATGCACCCTCACACAAATGAAGTCCCCTCTCAGATATAAATTGTCAAACATAGCATGAGACTAAAAGGTAAGGCACTCCTCTCACAAAGCTACAAGTATTATGTGTGAGATTTAATAGGCTTGTCCATATTTTCTCTACTTTGGTATGTCAGATGGTCAGGTTAAGATCACTATAGGACTTGGTATGCTTGTAATGTAGGCTCAGGGCTGGACATGATAAAAGAATGGAAGATTTATAAGTGAATATTCTTTCCTTGGAAATACATACATTGGCTACACTATTTACCTAATTCACCCTTTATTCTTTCATTTCCCTTTTTCCCTTTTACTCTTTTATTCTACATTTGCATGGATGCTGGTGAGTTTTCTCTTCTTCTTTTCAGCATTTCCAAAAATTTCTTTGAGCTTTATTTTCAACATTTACAGAATTTTTTCATCTTTTTCTTTCATCACCACCTCATTTTTCACCATGTCTTTCTTTTCTTTATTTTCCTTTCTTCCATTCCCACCTTTTATGCATCCTACTCTAGCCACCCTCAACAAACATTTGCTTATGTTGACTTTCTATCTATCAAGGAAGGACCGGGGCCAAACAGGTTCATTACAAAAAATAGTTAAGTTGGTAAATCAAAGAAGCATGAGTCTAAAGGAACAAACTTACTCAAGGATTCATTCAACTTTTGGTAGGGCAATATAGGAAAAAGTGAGCTAAAAAATGGCCTATGATCATATCCTAACCAATGCCACATCCTTAGCCTATGCAGAGACCAACCAGGCAATTTAGATATACAACGCTTCTTCATACACCTCATTTACATGGTACATGAACTATTTTCACCTCACCATTCTAGTTTGCCTACATGAAACATGGAAATACACATGTTGACAAAATAAATGACATCAAAGATCACAACAATCATGCATATTGTCACAAATACATAGCTAATGTATTAGAAATTTTTTAAACAGGGTCAATTTTGTTTACAAAAACTAAAACTAGTGCAATTTTCTTAGTTGAGTACTTCTAAGCTACTTTCTAATTAAACAAAATCACAAACTAAAAATAAAAATCCTATACATCAGGTTCTACTAGATGATAGCATCTCGAGGAAAAGAAACACGGCAAGAAAAACCCTCAGACGGACCAAAATCCCAAAAATCACAAGGTAACCGCCTCCCCTTTTGAAAAGTTAGCTTCATCACGGAAGCATCATCTAGAAGATCATAGGGAAGAGAACAGCCATTTGGCACACTAGGTACTCCTTTGTCATTTCGCGGAGGTGGTACCTCCACTTGCAATAGTGGTGCTAGTGGTGGCAGGCAGCAATTGTGTGTCAATAAGGGTCCACAATATTATGGCCGCTTGAGCGGCCTCTGGAACTCTTGGGGTTGAATGTGGCTCTCCCGAAGGAATCATGGCCACTAGCAATCGGGCGAGCTGTCTTCCACATCTCTGTCTCTCTTGGAGCTCCACTATCACAAATTTGGACAAATAAAGAGCCTACCTTTGTCCAACTTGTTCACGTTCATGAACATGAACATTTTATGAGCTCGTATACTCTCGCTCTAGCCCACTTAAGCTCTTCCTTTCTTTCTTCCTCCTCTTCCTTGCACTTTCTTGTATCCTCCTCTTACCTTCTTGCCAGCTGTGATCGACTCCCGGTATGGCTGAATCAAGCTCATCATCGGGATCGACAACCAGAATGGAAGAGTGGGAGCTTCTATAACTGTTGGTTGTCATAATGAAAACTCAACTACTTGGCTCCAAAAGCCCCCAACTCCATACGGAGACTCTGGTGTCTGTGCATACGGCATCCTCTCAATGAATCTACTCTCAAAGCGCTCCAGGCAGGCATGTGGCTTCAGCTATTGCTACTATCTCTGTATTACGGTTTAACATTATCCATCATTGCCTGAATCTTGCTAAATCTTTTTGCTAGCTTTTGGAGGAAGTCTTGGAACAAGATGTAACCTACGGCATCGAGTATGTAAGCATGCGGTGGTGCAGTGAGGTTAGGAGCTAACTGCGAGATGATCGGCATCTGTAGCCCTTGTCTCGCTCTACTCTGAGTCTTGGGGACATCCACCTGTGTGTCCCTTTGCTAGCTAGATTCTTTGGGATAGTTGTGGGAATCCTGAATCTTCTTACCGGGTTCATCTCATCCTGGATAAGGCCTATATCTACAATCCTTTGGCCTCCAATCAACCTCTTATAACCCCCGTGGAACTTCTGCCTCCATACATAATCTGAATACAAGACTCGGGAATGGGATAGTAGTGCTTACTCCTTTGCGCGATCACAAATGTCTCATCGGTTATGATCTCCCGGAGGCTATTGATGGGGGTAAACTGATACATAGGGCATGCAGCAAAGCCACTCTGTGTGTTCGGTGTGTTGTCATTAGCAGTAGGTGCTAGCGATGGCGCACTAGTTTTCAGCGAGCTTTTGCAATAAGTTAGTAATTCTTAATCACCTGCTTTCCTTTGTAACCTATCCATCCTCATCCTTATTCTCAGCAGCAATCACCTCTGCTAGCCATTGCGGCACCCTCTGTCGCTCATGCATGCTCAAGGATCTAATCTACTTCATTGCCTCCACCCAATAATCATAAATACGGCATCATCTACGGTAAGCAAGAAATGTGGGCGTACAACAATCGAGCAATGGTTCACTCAAATATATCAACTTCTTGTTCTGAACATAACACCTCTCAAAACGAGGCTGATCTTTTATTTTATGCCCTTCCTTTACCTTTACCTCCATGGTGGCCAAGTAGTTGGCATAGAACTCTGAACTATATTATCGTACTATGATGGAGTCTTGGCCATCCACTCCACCAAAATCATAAACTAAAAATCTGTTTCATCTCCTCGACTTCATTCAATGCGGTTGTGAGGATCTGCGGTTCTTCTTGAATTCTCCTCCGTGGCTTATTTTGCAGCGGTGAAATACCTTGTTTATAGATTTCTTTGGCTCCGGCATTCTCCGTAAGTTATGCGGTTTCCACAGGTAGGTTATGTTCCTGTGCAGCAGCAGGTGCCTCCTCCTCTGATTCTTCACTGCCACTTTCCTCTTCACTCTAGGTCTCTCCTTACTCTTCTTCAGCATTGGAGTCGCTCTCTAAATTTTGACGTTCTCTATAGCTCTCTTCCAGGCGGGGAGCTTGAGCGGATGTAGAAGTGGTTGCTTCAACGGGCCTTTGCTCTTGTCCTAGTGGTTCTGGTTCCATCGGTGTTTGAGTGTCTACTTGATACTCCCTCAATTGAACCACTAGGTGAGTCTATGGCTGTAGACTCCTAGTCAGTCGGTTCATCAATCAATCTCCTTTGGGCTTTTGGTTTGTCTTCCCTACATTTTATGCGTCATTGTACGACAATAATGATTCCATCACTACTACCCGTACCATTGAGATCGATCCATTAGGATGACTCGTAGGTCAGGGCTTGGAATTTTTTTATTTTGAACCTCACCACGATTGCTGCTACGTCTTGTAGGATCTCATTACAGGTCATTACTGAGAGCCATAGCAACTGATGTTTAACTCTGTTTAGTTTCCCTGCACACTGAGTACGTAGTTCAGCCAGCAGGTTTGCCGCCCAGAAGCGCTTGATTGTAACATTGCGGCATGATGTAGGTAGGCTGGTTACTCAGACTTCACCAGTCCACCACTTGGGTTGCCTCCCGAGAAGCACATGATTTAATGTCGCGGCACGATGTAAATCTTTTGACTACTCGGAAATTTTTCAAGTATTCATACTCATCCTCGATTACTGAGATCACACTAAATTCCTTGGGTTGTTTCATTGTCTTGAAGATGTGAATGTGACTCTCATAATTCATCTAAACTTCAACAGGCCAGCTTTTACATCTACTAGAGCTCTCCTGGTCGCAAGGAATGGTCTCCCCCAAAATGATGGGGACCTCATAATCAAACTCGCAATCCAACATCACAGTCTACGGGAATATAAATTTTTCTACCTTGAAGCAAACACATTAATCGGGATCCCCACAGACTGTAACTGTTCTGTCAGCCATCATTAGCCGCATGTTGGTCGGTGTAGGAGTTCCCAATCCTAACTTCTTGAATACAGTCAAGGGTATCAAATTAATTCTAGCTCCTAGATCACGAGTGCCCTTGCGAACTCAACATTGTCAATCATGCATGGTGATAGTGCGGGCATCACGGGTCCTCCTTTTACGTACTAAGACCAGCTGGCACTGTAGTGATGCACATTGTCAATGAAGCTCATACCTCATGAATCTCTTCTTTGTCACAAGGTCCTTCATAAGCATTGCATATCTGGCATCTTCTCTAACTCTTCGATCAATTTTTGTTCAACGGCAATTGCTTAAGCATTGAAAGGATTTCTAGAGCTTACAATTTTCCACCTTCTTCTTCAACCTCTAGGGGAATGGTGTGGTGAGTAAGTAGGATGAATTTTTGCACTTGCATTTCCCTTGATCCATGACGAGGTTCCTTCTCACCTCATCTCTCGGGAGCTTGTTGCAACTAACTAGTCTCTTTCTCGGCTGCTCATCAGCCTCCATTATGCTCTCTTTCTTCCATTCAACTTCAATGGAAGCGGGGGGTCAATTGTAGTTTCTCCTCCTAGTCATTACCATATAATTTGCATCAATTTTTGGATTTTGGACGGTGCTGGCGGTGTGTGTCTAGGGTTGATTGATGCTGAAAGTTTCCCAAGTTGGTGTTCAATTTTCTTGATGGCAGTAGCATGTGATTCCACCTTTTGACCCATACTTGAAAAATTACCTCGAATCTCCTTCAGCTGATCATCGGTGGACCTCACCTTCTTCAACATCTCAAACCATCATGCTCTCCAACTGATTGCCCAGCCTCCCCTTCTCGTTCATTCAGGAGGCACATGGGAATCCAACTTCGGTCATTGCAATGACCATTATTGCGCCTCCAATCACCTTTACGCTCACGACCTCGGCTCCAATCTTTGAACCCGTTTCTATAGTAGTTGTCTCTATCTGGTTCCGACCTTGATTTCCAAGAACCTTTGCTTAATTATCTTGTCCAGGCGGCTTGGGAGTTGGTTGGAAAACCTATCAAAAAGTTTGCCTCCTCCTAAGAATAAGTGGCCTCCTTGCCCTTGAGTACACTACTTTAACTGTTTGGCTCCGGCTCCATAATATGCTTGTCGGCTAGTCCAATGATGATAGCATGAACCAACTCCTGGTCGCACTCTTCTTCTTTACATCGTTGTTACGCGGTCAACCAGCAACATATGTGCACGCTGTTACCTCAGCCTCCCTCATATGCAGGAGCCCGGTTTGTCTTAGTCACCTGTCAAGAATGGTGGCGGCTTGCTCCCAAGTGTGACTCATCAATGCTCCTTCTCGGCTACCGTGTCTACTACAGCCTTAGTGTTATTGTTCGAGGAGACTGTAAAAAATTTCAAAAACTATCATCTGAATTTTGTGGTTGGGGCACTTAGTCAACTTTTTGAATCTCCACCAAGTTTCATGAAGTGCCTGGATTGATCTGTCAGTTATAGATCTCATCTTTTAGTGCAACATCCGAGATGGGAAAGAATCTCTCAGAAAGGCTATTTAAGCTCCCTCCTAGTTGGTTATGGAGTCGTTTTATCCGATAACCACAAAGTAGCTCCCTTGATAGAGAAAAAGGGAAGAGTCTGCACCGTGTGCATCTTGGCTTATCATGTGGGCAACACACGCCCTGCATATTCCTACGAAGTTCATTGAGTGAAGGTTGGCATCGTCACGCTACATGACCACTAAACACTATCATATATAGCAATTGAATCATGGTGCTTGTAATGTCGAATTTAGCTGACAAAGTGTTGGTGGCACAATTTCTCCAGTTGATCCGACTTCATCAATATCTAGGTCATCATCATCATTAAAGAATTGAGGCAAATCAATGAGCTCTGTTGCCCCTCCTTGTCGACCAACGTTTACCACTTCATCTCTTTCACCTTGCATGTTGTCTTTATGACTTGCCCAGACTAACTCGACTTCCCTAGCTTCTTCAGCTATGCGGGCCTCTCGTTGCTCATGGTTTTCCATTTGCAGTACTCTTTCAATCTCGGGATTTAATGGAACAAGGATCTCCTCTACTCGAGTGCTTTGCATTGCGGAGAACACTTTGTAGGTATAAAAAACAATATTAAACTTAATTAAAGAAATAACTACCAAAATGTTAATTATAAGCTAATAGCGTAGTTTGAGTTGTATTCCCGAGGAAACGCGCCCTTTTTGATAATGCTAAAATGCATACCTCTTACTGAAATTGAAATTAGTTGTCAATAAAGAACCCAACTAGAGGTTGGGGTCGACCCACCTGAGGAATAGGAGGCGGATTATAGCCGATAGCGAACTTGTAAGGTAATTACTTCAAATAGGGGGTTAAAAAGAAAATCAAAAATAAAAGAAGATATCAAATTTCTGATGTCAAGTCAATATAAAATGATAACTAGGGTTTGTGTTCCCATAGGTTCATATTACTTGGTATACACTCATGATTATCACCAATACATACTTATGACGATAGCAAGATTCATTCAAATTGTAGTCCCTATTGAATGACTATGCTTAATCACTCCACCAAGTCTCATGAGCGGTTTCAAACTTCCGTTATCACTAAGTTATAGATTTAACTATCTGCGATCACAGCTCAAGTTAATACAATGATCATCCAAGATCAAGTGCTCCATTGTAATTCTCTTTTCCTAATCTCTACCTCTTCGACCAAAGCAAGTAAAAAATTCAAGCATGTCCTAATGTTCTTGTTAAGAAATGTTTAAGCATGAAGAGACTACAGTATAAGTGGTTGTATTTGTTTTAAGATCACTTTGTGTAACCCTAGCTTGTTAATTTCTGGTTCCTGGCCCCTAGCTATGGAGGTTTTATCCTCTCAGAGTTGCAAGGTTGTGATTTTCCTTTATGATTAAGAATAAAAATCAATACTTACGGTAATGGATAAGAAAAACACTTCCTTCAATTACTCACAAAAATCATGAAAAATAAGTAGCAGAGTAAGATAAATTCAGAACGAGGTTGATCACAAGTTAGGTAACTCAATTCTCTTTCTCAAAGGTTTCTACTCTCTAAAACTATCAAGCGGTGTCCCCATAAAAATAAACCTAAAACATATTTATACAGACACAAATCTTTTCCTAAGCCAATAGGGTGAATTTCCATATCTGTCGCCGCCAGTGCCCGACTCGACCTGGATCGTAGCATGCTCCTACGACGCGTAGTTTCCTCTCATAAAATCTCGGTGGCTAGATTTTGGCTAAGTGTTGAGATATGGTACTACTCGTACCATCAACTCATGACTCGTACTGAGCTCCCATACTTTGAACAATAGATTTTGAAATTTTTCTAAAGTTCATCACAACTAGAATGGTATGACTCGTACCTTCATCTTACGGGTCGTATTTTCTTCATGCTTGAGGAGTGATTTCAGATGCAATTCTTCTGGATTTCATCATGACTTCCTCATCAAGACTCGTATAGGCCTTCTATGAATCATACTGGGACTCGTGGGTCACACCTGCTCCAGCCATAACTTTTAGCAACTTCTCACCGCCACTAGTACGACTCGTAGGTCCTTCCTACGATCCATGGCCAATGATACCTTGCACTTTTGCCCATTTTCACTTTAAGCTGCAGCAATTTCAGTTCCAACACCTGTTTATCTAACAAAAGGAATAGTACCTCATATCCACATAAATACACCTAAGTCCATGCTGTTTCTTAGTTTTGAGCGTCGAATGTACTCTAGATCTACAGCCTGACGAGTGCGTTACACCATGAAAAGAGTCTACTTAACATGGCTTTCCCGGACTGCCGGGACACTTTAAGCTTTGGCTCTGATACCAAGTTTGTCCACGAGCCCGAAACAGTACACCTAGATCGTAGACACGGGACAAGGAGCCCCGAGAGACCCCAAGTCGACCCATGGCATGAGCATACATCTAATTTAATCACATGAGCGGGAGACATAGGAAAATGTTATCATGACATAATAAGGAAAAGCCAGTACAAGATTCATACATAACGGCTAATTACAATATGTAGTCTGAAAAGCCTCTAATCATGAAAGACGGGTTAATGAGACAACACCCCAACTAGCAAAAATTTTGAAACAAAAGAATGAGAGTACAAACATGGCCCTCGGAACATGAGGACTCACCAAATCGCTGATGCTGAAAATCTCTGAAGCACTACTGAGGAGTGGTGGCCTGAGAGCCGGGTCCTGTATCATGAAATGATACAACATAGAAAAGTATGCAGTTTAGCCTGAAATGTGTATTGAGTATTCAAGGTAAGTAAAATGGACATTTAAAATAAATATAAAACTCATAAATGATCAAAAAGGTAGGACATCATGCTCAATCATAAACATCATAATATAACATAAGGCCTAAGGACAAACATTCGTAATGCTAACATAATCATAATCATAAGAGAAGCGCTTCACTTAACATGACTTGAGCCAAAATACACAATCACCAACATGCATAAATCATGAGGAGCAGTGGGAATTCTTTTAGCCGACATACCCTATATGAGCACATATGAAGCCCGACCGATAACCCTAGTTGGGAAGGGTGTCCATACCTTTCTAAGGGTAGAACACTTGAAAGTTGGGATCACCATGAAGAAAGGGCCATTTGGGCCGGGGATGATCAAGAATGGGGGTCCCAGCATGCCTATGGTGGCACGTATTTATGAGACAGGGGCTTGTCGAGCCCCCCAAACCTCGATTGTTGATGCTACTCCCAAAACATAATGTTTTTATAGTATAAAATTCATATTCATCGGCTAGTTAAATCATGATAATCATAAACATGTTGTATACGTGAACTAGCCATGAAGCAAGGCCCGTGTGATGGCCAAAACATAATTCATGATATCTCAGGTTCATACATACTTGTAAATCCATGCATATAACTGAAAGTCATAAAATCGTGATGGGTAATATCCTTGAATACAATTTAATCATAATTCATGCTAATTTTGTAAATATCATCAATGGAAATAGTAGATCATAAATCGATTTATCATGGATCATCAAAGTTAGGCTTAATGTCATAGAAATCAAAATCAATAAAATTATAAATGATTTAAATAATAAAAACTGATCAAATTCATAGATTATAATGAGATTTTAAAATCACAAAATTCATTATCAAAACATTAGATTTTTATAAAAATCATCTTCAAAACTCCTTGAGTTTTTTAATAAAATTTTCATATTAAAATCATGGGATGGACATGGGTGTGGAAGAAATCACCCATTGATAGTCTTACATGCACGGAATAAGCTGGTTCTAAACTTCTCTTGAATGCCTAAGAAGGAATTTGGAAAATTGAAGAAAGCCTTGAATTACCTTTGATTACCTCTCTATGTTCTTGCATGCATGAATGAGGACTTAAATTAGTATCATAAAAACCACCTTTCATAGCTAAAGAAGTGGTTACGGTCTTATAGCATGAAAAGTCAAAAATGACCTTAATGAATCTTCCTTGAAAATTGTCCAGGATCGGACTAACGGACGAAACCAACAGGTCGTTGGAAGACGACAACCCATTACGATATTGTTGTCTTTTGCCTTTGTTAGTAGCTTACTTCCGAAATTGACCAACGGAGGCGGCGAGATGACTCATCCTCTACAACAAGAACCATTACATCTAAGTAGTTTTCCCATCACAAAATCTGAACCTGCTTACCAAGAGCCTAACCACAACTCATGGTTGCTTCAAATGAGTCGTGGTCTTGATCCATCGCGTACCTTTGGGGGAAACCTTGGCATCAAGCAATGACCGGTGACAATGGGTCGTTACACCTCACAATTATTAGTGACCCATTGCATCCCATTTGTAATCCATATTTCTACGACTGCAAGGACAACCATGTATCATCCACGATGGGTCTTCCTTATCGCTTGTTGTATCCACTGCCACCAAAACTTCCTAACCAACGAACTGCATATAGCATTTCGTGGTTCGATACATGGTCGTTCGATTAATTCATTTGTGCAACTTTTCTCAATTTGTTGATTTTCAACTTTTACCTTCTGGGTCTATTCTTAAGCACTTTAGGTATTACAATTACCTTTCTCAAAAAACACAATGTGGGCAAACTATATAGCTTTCAACATTAGAAGCATTTTATGATTGAATGGATATGATATTCAGTAATTGTATCAAAGGGAAAGTATACATAATTTTTGTCAATAGTAATGCAAAGCGAAAAAGGCATGTAATTATGAAAAGCATAATGTGTTAAGAAATATTATATTATCATATATTCATTTCCTATTTAGTATAAATTAGATCCCACATAATATGGATCACTGATTTGGTGTCATAGAACAAGGAATAGATTGGTTTGTAACATTTGTGTGTATATATATATATATATTAGTGTTATGTAAATGTAGAAACAACTTTAGCCAATTCTCTTCTCCTCTAGAATTCCCTTGCTCTTTCCTCATTTCTATATTCTCTATTTTTTAAGTTAGTATCAGAGAAAAAATTAATTTTTTGAAACAAATGTAAAACAATGAAGACAATACAATAAATCTCCATTCCAACAGTTCAAATGTCAGTTAGCAAAGCATTAGTATGAATCCATCTTACCCATTCTTTATTCATCCTTGGATCATCCAAGTCATATTCTAATTCCGACAAAACTGAATGACTCCAACTATCCATCTGGAGTAAATCCATGATACATGCCCTCACAGCCAAAAAAACAAAATTGGTTTTATCAATGGATCCATCAAACCACCTTCAAAATCAGGAATTAACCAACAGAATATGCACAATGGAATTACGGAAGAACATGGCTTTATCATGGCTCACACACTCTATAGAACCTGATCTAGCCAAAGGGATTATTTATTCTAAGACCGCTCATCAAGTGTGGGATGATCTTAGAGATCAATTCTAAGAATGCAACAAAAAGATCTAGAAATCATTGGCATCTCTTCACAAGGTATAATCACAGCTTGCTATTTTACAAAACTCAAAAGTCTTTGGAATGAGTTTGATACACATGGATCTGTACTCGCAGAAGTAAAATAAAAAATTCTGAACAAATGGAAGAAGATCATGTGATGTAATTTCTCATGGGATTCAACCACACCTACGATGTTGTCTATTCAAATATCCTAATGATGTCATCACTACCCAATGTTCGTCAAACCTACTCTCTTGTTATTCATGAAGAAACACAGTGAGGTATAACATTGGAACAGGTGGAAAATTTTTCTGTACTGCTCATTTCAAATTCATCAAATAATTCTTTAAACGAGTTCAAAAAGAAGCATTGTGAACTGCAATAGAGAGGGACATACAATTGAAAGTACGGGACTCTAAAATTTCATACAATTATTGTGACAAAGAGGCCATACAGAGGATAGGTGTAATTCAAAAATGATACATAGTTCAAATAAATCAAGGAACCAAAGTGAATAGCAATAGTGTAATACTCTAAAAGTCCCTAAGACTAGACTCGAGATTTAAAATGTAATTAGAAGAAAAAGTTTGGAAAACTTCCTCAGGAAAACTCATGGTATGAGTCGTGGGATTGCTCGTGGTCAAATCTGTAGAAGGAGGCCCTGTAGTAATGAATGAGGTTGTGATTCATTGGGTGATGCTCTTGAGGTCATGGTAGGGAGTCATTAGTTGGTTAAGGGTGTCGGTTTTGGATGGTACAGATCGTGGTACGACTCGTTGTGGCTGTGACGCCAAGCTGAACTCGTAGGGAGGGACAGAGAATTGGAAGCAGTGACAATGGATGGGTACGATGACCCATCGTTGAAGGTACGAGTCATTGGTTGGCCGTGAGAACTTAAGGAATTTAGATCGTTAGCATCAACGAGAGGCAACCACGAGTCGCTGTTTGAGAATTTTGACTGTGGTGTGAGTCATTACTTCTGGCAGTAAGGTTTTCCAGCGAAATAGTAAGTGCATTTTGTAATTTCTAAGATCTAAGCCGTAAAATCGTCATTTAAGCTACGAAAAGAAGTGTATTAAGGGAGTTTAACCTATTCTAATTCATTCAATTCCATGCATGCAAGTTTAAGAAGTTTCCTTTTGGAATCAAGCTTCATAAATTCCTCAAATTCTTCCCTGAATCTCTTCGGCTTTCAAAGTCAAGTTTAGATTCAGCTTACCCAGGTATGGAGGTCTATGAATGAGAGTTTCCTTTCAATCTCATGCCTAAATCTCTCTTCAATTTCATGAATTCATTTCTTAATCCAAGTTGATGATCCTATGGGGTTTAACCCAATTTTGTAAATTCTCTATGATTTATTTATGAGTCAATTCCTTCATGTTTCAAGAATGTTTAAGATTCATTGGAAGATTTTATATATAAATTAATTATAAATTTAGTTCAAGGTTTATAAAACTAGTCCCAATTATGCAAGTTACATGAAAAGTCATGTTTATGATTCATGATTTCAATATGATGAGGATATATAGTATGATTGAATGTTTATAACTTAACCATGTATGAATACATGATTTTGACTTGTGGATTTTATTTCCAAGTAAGCATGATTTAAGATTTGAGCAATCCCACACAGAAGTTATGTATGTTTTTCTGATTTATCCAAGGCTAAAGATCAGTTATCATATGTCTTGGAGTCAATCCTTCCACTATAACATGATATATTTTGAGTCAGAATCCCATGTTCAGATTTTAGACTATGCATGTGATTATGATTTCATCTTCGTTGAAAAATGATGGGAGCATGCATGATTGTTGGGAAATAAATGTCTAGCACTGTAGGCAGGGTTTCCAAAGTTCTCGGTCTCAGAACAACATGTCGCCGTAGTTATATTTATATTTGGGACCTCTCAGAGAGTTTTCCTACTGCCGAGGAAGGGCTTTCATCTTAATATCAATATCATGGAAGCATCCTTAGCCCTAACAAGATTTTGGATGGCTCTATCCACTTGAGTGTGATAGTTGGGGCATCATGGCTATCGTGATGGTATCCCAGTTATGATGGTATCCCATTGTTCCTCATGATTTCAGTTATTTTTTCATAACTTATGATATTATGTTTCGTGGGTTTGACCCAATAATGTTACAATTTTATAATTTCCTTCTATGACAAGTCATATGATTTCTATTTTTGCTTTGGATCATTCTATACAGATATGATATTTAGCTTATGACTATACCTGTTTTAGATTTCAGCATGTAGATGCATGCACTCTTGTGATCTTATGATTTATGTTTATATGCATGTTTTTTATTTACAGTTACTCAGTATGTTTTACTTACCTTACTCAATACATTCCAAGTACTAACCGCATACTCTATTGTTGTATCATTTCATGATACATGTCACGGTGGTCTCGGTTACACTATTAGCTCAGTTTTCCCTCGGTCCGGTTCGGTTCCCACTATGGTGAGTCCTCATTTTGGGATTCAACTTAGTACTTTCTTATGTTATTTCAGTTTTCAAAGATTTAGAGCTAGTTGGGGATGTTGTCCGTCGGCTCATTGGAAGACGTGTAAACACTTGAGACGTATGTAGATTATTAGCTTTGTCGCGATGTTTGACTTTGACCCCTTGATTGCTATACTATTCAGACTTCCCGCTTGTGCTGTATCAGTTATCAGATTCCTTGATGTATGTTCCTTTGATTATTATGTTCATACCATGGGTTGACTTGGAGCCATTCATGGTTCTAGGTCTCGTGTCTCGATCCAGGGTTCATTCTTGGGTCGTGAAAAATTTGGTATCAGAGCCAAGGGTTTAGAGTGTTCTAGGGTGCCTGCAGATTTCATTGAGCAGACTCTTTTCCATGGGCATGAAGCGCCACACTTATGTGGGAGAGGATACAAGGCGTTTATAAAAATTTCCCTTCTTTCATGATCTATGTCGTGTGATTAAGTATCTCTCTATCCTTATAACTCGTTCTATATACATTGCAGAAATATGCCTCCACGCTGAGTGAATGAAAGAAGAAATGGCAATGGAAATGGCCAGGCAATGGAAATGGAGACGGGCGTCGACAGGCCCCGCCAGCACCAACGAATCTATGCCCGAGCAAGTCATTCATGTCGAGTTGAGACCAGCATTTCAAATGTTGGCACAAGCGATGACAGCTCGAGTCAATAAGAGCGGTGTCTCATATCATGAATGGAATGCAGCGACAGAGTTTGAGACTTTCTCACGATGAATCAACCTGAGTTTCGAGGTCTAAAGTGGATGAGGACCCTCATGAGTTTATTAGGAGGTGTAGAAGATCGAGATTATGGGGGTGACCGAAGGGGAGGAGAGTGTGGACCTAGCCTTCTATCAGCTGAAGGGGTTGCTTACATGGGGACACATGTGGAAAGATGGAAGAGCGGTGGAGCAGTTCCCAAAAGTTGGGACGAATTTGTGATTTCCTTCTTGGATAGGTGCTCCTAGGGAGGGAGTTGAGGGAGGCAAAAGGCGGTGGAGTTCATCAACTTGAGCGGTATCACAAGACTTTCCAGAGTATGCCTTGGAGTTTACCCAGCTATCCAGCATGCCGGATATAGTTGGTTGACAGTCAGAGGCTCCTATGAAGGTTTGTAGATAGTATCAGGCACTGGTCAAGAACTGTAGAACATGCTATACTGAACAATGATCTATACTTCTCATAGTTGGTCATATACACCTAGAACATAGAGGTGGAATAGATGAAAGAAGGATAGAGAGGCCAAGAGGGCAGGATGGGAGGTACAGATAGTTCAGCTGAGTCGGCGTGAGGACATATTTTTGGTCCCGCCGGTCGTCAGCCCCAGCACATCATCATCCAGTGTCTATAGATCTAGATGAGATCAGCGGGGTAGATCATCAGGTCTCAAAGGTGGGGTATCTCGGTAGAGCCAACATTCTAGTTTTACAGGATATATGGTATGGGGGACCTTTGGAGAATGCTGCAGGATTCGGAGTGCATGTTTTGCAGGTGTGGAAAGCCCAAACACCGGCTCAGAGATTACCCTTCAACCAAATAGGGCCATAGTAGAGGTCATTGACCTAGCCTGGTTCTCCACCGGTATGCTAAACTCAGCGAGGTGCATCCACTGAAGTATGGATGGGGGTCGAGTATTAGAACAAATTCTATGCCCTCTCATCTTGTCAAGAGTAAAGGATCTCTCTAGATATGGTCACTTGTATGTTGAGTATTCCATCCTTATGTATATGCATTGTTATCCATGGGATACCTTATTTTAGGACTCCTGTTGCTATTAGTTTTGAAGTCAGTCTTAAAATCTATCATAACCCTTCTCGGTCTCCACTCAGTGTGACTTAGTTATAGCTCGTGGTATAAATTTCCCTATCACAATCCCTCAGAAAGTCACGTAAATCGATCTAGTAAGGTGGAGCGCAGTCGATTTAATGTTATCTTTGACGTGATTGGTTCATATCACGCCTCACTGAATTGTAGGTGAATGGTAGAATTCCAATTTTCAGGTGAGCCGGTCTTATAATGGAAGGGTGATTTTATAGTGCCTATAAATCACTTTATTTCCTATCTCAAGGCCAAAAAAGATGATTTCTAAAGGTTGTGTGTACCATCCAGTTGATTGGAATTAACACTGCTAGCTCTTTAGTGTAGTCCTATAGTGTGCAGTATAAAGTGTTTCTCGATGATCACAAGAGTCCCTCACAGGCGGGAGATTGACCTTGGTATCGACCTTCTCCCTAATACATAGCCTATATCCATTCCTCCTTATAAAATGGCTCGAGCCAAGCTAAAGGATTGAAAAGTTGAAGGATCTCCTAGATAAGGGTTTTATCAAGGCCTAGTAAATCCCCATGGGGTACTAATTCTCTCTTTGTTTGGAAGAAGGATGGTTCTCTTAGAATGTCGTTGATTAATAGAATTAGACAAGTTACAGTCAAAAACAAGTATACCCTCCCTAGAATTGATGACTTGTTTGACCCTTTAAGTGCTAAGTCCTTCTCAAAGATAGACCTCAGATTCGGATATCATCAGCTCAGAGTGAGAGAGTGACATCCACAAGACATCTTTCGAACTTGGTAGGGTTAGTATGAGTTTGTAATTATGTTTTGGACTAATAGATGGCTACCGGTTTTATGGATTTGATTAACAATGTGTTTAAGCCGTATTTTTGATATATTCTTGATTGTTTTCATGAAGATATTCTCATATACTCATGGATCAGGAGGAGGGAGTATCTCTTATTTGAGGATTGTGCTACTGAATCTCAAATTTCCAAGGGCTTGCTAACTCAGCAAGTATGGGTTTTTGTTGGGCTGGTAGCATTTTGCGTCATATGGTGTCAACGAAAGGGTGCATTTGTAGTTGGACTCTCAAAGATAGAGCGGTGAAGAATTGGCCTACACTAGGTGATTACACTTCAGACATGGGAGCTTTTTTGGTTTATTGGCTACTATAGGAGGTTTGTTGAAGGATTTTCATCCATCGCAACACCATTGACTAAATTGACTGAAAGTCAAATTTCGAAGTCTAGGATGCTTGTGAAATGAGTTTTTAGGAGCTAAGACCCGACTCACCCCATCCCCCAGTGTTGACTCTGAGAGAAGGTACGGTGGTTGTGGTATATTGTGTGCACTCAGGGTTGGTGGTACGGTTGTGTGCTAATGCAACATGGTAAGGTGATTGAGTATCCTTCCAGACTTGACCTATGAGAAGAATTTCGATGCATGACTGCATTGGCAGCTGTGTTGTTTGCATTATTGATTGGAGACACTACACTTGTATCGGGTGCATGGATATAATTCACGAATCGCCAAAAGCCTTGAGTATGTATTCACTCGAAGGACCTGAACTTGGCACAGGAGGTGGTTAGAGCTTCTCAAGGACTATGACATGAGTGTACTTTATCATCTAGAGCAGGAGCCAATGTAGTGGCGGATGCTCTTAGTAGGCTGTCCATGGAAGTGCTTCCCGTTGAGGAAGTAAGGGTTAGTGTAGGATGTGCATCGTCTTGCTTTCGTTTAGGTGTTTGCCTTGTGGACTCAGCGGAATGGTGGTGTCATTGTTGTTCAGAATGGGTCAGAATTTTCATTGGTCACCAAGGTTGGGTTAGGCAAGGCGAGAGGATCCTATCTTGGTAAAACTAAAGGAAGTGATTCAAATGTCGAGAAGGGGGAGGTATTCTCTAAGGAAATGGTGTACTTCATTATCAGGGTCGTTTATGTGTTCCGAGTGTTGATCACTTGAGAAGGCAGATGTTGGGTGAGGCTCATGGCTCTTAGTATTCCATCCACCAGTGCCACAAGATGTACCGTGACCTATAAAAAATCTATTGGTAAAATGACATGAAGTAGGACATAGCAGAGATTGTGGCTAAGTGTCCGAAATTCCAACAAGTGAAGTTGAGCATCAAGAGACATAGAAGTATGCTACAAGAAATTAGTATCCCTACTTGGAAGTGGGAAGATATCAATATGTACTTCATTATAGGGTTGCCTCGTACACGGCAAACGGTATGAATCTATATGAGTGGTTGTAGACAAATTGACCAAGGAAGCACATTTCTATCGGTCAAAACTACAGATTCGCTGAGGACTATGCTAGACTATACATTCGGGGTAGTTCGGTTGCACGGAGTTACCTTTTCCATCATTTCAGATAGAGGTACTCAATTTGTAGTTTTGGAGATTGTTTCAGAAGGGACTTGGTACTGGTCAACCTTAGCATACCTTTTCACCCGCAGATAGATGGTCAGGCTGAGTGGACCATTCAGACTCTTGAGGATATGTTGAGAGCCTGTGTTATTGATTTCAAAGGTAATTGGGATGATCATTTGCCTCTCGTGAGTTTGCTTATAATAAGAGTTACCCTCGGCATTCAGATGGATCCATTTGAGGCTCTTTATGGGCGGAGATATAGATCACCTGTTGGTTTTGTTCGAAGTAGGTGAGCTATATTGATAGTGCCAGATCGATTCATGAGTCCATGAGGAAGGATTAAAGCTTATAAGGAAAGGCTGAAAACAATTCAGAGTCGGCAATCCTATGTGGATGTAGGTAAGAAAGAGCTTGAGTTCGAGGTTGATGATTGGGTATTTCTGAAGGTGTCTGTTATAAAGGATAAATAGAGTTCGGGAAGAAAGGAAATCTTAGTCCCCAATATGTTAGTCTTTATACAATTTTGAGGCGAGTTGGAAAGGTGGCATATGAGTTGGAGTTACCAACGGGGCTAGTTTCGGTGCATCCGGTTCCATGTATCTCTATTGAAAGTGCATTGGTGACTTGGCCTTGGTTGTTCAGTGGAGAGCATAGGTGTGAAATATGAGCAGCTATGGTAGTTCCAGTTAAAATCCTTGATCGTCAAGTTTGAGTTGAGAAACAAGAGCTGGCTTCAGAAAGTCTTGTGGAGGAATCGGCTTGTTGAGGTTGTGTGGGAGGCCGAAGAAGATATGATGGCTAGATACCTGCATCTTTGCCTTCAGCTCAGTTCAGCATAAGGTATCCAGTTTCTCTTGAGTACTCTATTCAGTTTCATGTCAAGATCATGTCTCTAAGTTTCTTTTCATGTCCTTGCATGCGTGTATGTTTCATGAATTCGATTCGAGTCATGTATTTAGTCAGAGTTAGTCACTCATCAGATTTCAGCTTCAGTTGTTCAGTTTTGGGAATGCATTTCTTTTCTAGCTTCTTAGTATGCTTATCCACTTTCGATGATGCATGTCCCAAGGATATTGTAATACCCAAAAGTCCGTAAGACTAGAATCGGGATTTGAAATGGTATCGATGGTAAAAGTTTGGAAAAATGCCTTAGAATGACTCATAGTGCGATGCGTGGAAGGAGTAACGAGTCATAGGAATGCTCGTGGTCAAAATCTGAGAAGGAGGCGCTGTATTAATGCATCAATGGACGTCCGTTGGGTGATGAAAAGTGTTAATGGTAGGGAGTCGTTGGTTGGTTAAGGAGTGTTAAGGGTTGGAAGGTACGGATCATGGTATGACTCATTGTGGAAACAATGAGTGGGTAAACTGAACTCATTGAAGGGCGAGGAGGGTGGAAGCGGTAACAACAAATGGGTCCAAAACCCGTCGTTAGAAGGTACAAGTCATTAATTGGATCGTGAGAACTTAGAGACTATCGTTGAAAATAGTAGCGTCAGCGAGGCGCTGAGTCATGATTTCGGTATAACTCGTGGTGTTAGTCATTACTTCTGGTAATAAGTTTTCTAGAAAAATGGTAGGGCATTTTTGTAATTCCTAAGCTCTAAACCTAAACTACTTTATTTTAAGCTCTGAAGAAGTATATTAAGGAGTTTAACCTATTCTAATTCATTCAGATTTCATACATGCAAGTTTAGAAGTTCCACTTTGAAGATCAGAAGCTTGAATTCCTCAAATTCTTCCCCAAATCTCTTGGGCTTCCAAAGTCAAGTTTCGTTTCGATCTTACCCAGGTATGGAGGCTATGAATGAGAGTTTCCTTTTCACTCTCATGCCCAAATATCTCCTCAATTTTATGAATTCCAAGCTGATGATCTATGGGGTTTTAACCCAATTTTATGAAATTCTCTATGATTTGTTTATGTGGATAAATTGTTTTCATGTTTCAAAGAATGTTTAAGATTTCTGGGAAGATTTTATATTACAAATTGATTATAAATTCATGATTTCAAATTTTAAAAAATTATGCCCAATTATTCAAGTTTCATGAAAATTCATATTATGATTCATGATTTCAAGTATAATGAGATATCTAACTTTGATTGAATGTTTATAACTTACCCATGTATGAATCCATGATTTTGACTTATGTAGTTTATTTCAAGTAGCATGATTTTAAAGATTTGAGCAAGCTCACACAAGTTAAGTATGTTTTCATGATTTAGCCAAGGCTAATAAGATTAGCTTATAATATGTTTTGGAGTCAATACTCTCCATGTTCATCATACTATGCATGTGATTAGTTTCAGCTTTGTTGAAAACAATAGGAGAACTATGCATGTTTTGGGAGTAGCTTCTAGCTTTCTAGCCTAAACTCCTTTCATCTTTCCATTGCTTGAGTTTCTAAAACATACCATAATAAGGTAAGTTTCTACTTAATTTAACTTCTAAAAGGCATACAAAATGCTTTGAAATGAAGTAAAGATGTGTCATAAGTTCCCGACACATCAACACCTTAAGCATTTGCTTGTCCTCAAGCGAACTAAGAAGAAAAACTACCTTATCTAACTAATGTCCCGGAATCACAAATTATCATGACTTGGGTGTTTGTCAACAACAACTACCAGCACACAAAATTCAATCCAGCCACCCACTCCATCCAATCAAAACACAGTTTCTTACAACTATTCGAACTAAGCTTGCAACCTTCCCTTATGAAATTATCTCAACATGCACAAACCTAAATTAGAGAATTGAAACATATTGGCATTCAAATCCACATGCCCTCACATTAGACCTAGGAAAGTGTCCTTTTTTAAAGTAATGGAAACACACACCACAAGGACACACAAGACAAGAGAAGAGAAATGCACTCAACTCTCACAAAGATTTACACAAGATAGCTCACAACTTCCACCATATTCTTGCCTATTTACTCAAATGCCTTTTTAATATTGAATTAAGATCACATAAGGAATTTTCTAAGCTTGTAACGAATATTGAAGGGTAGGGTACAATTTTGGCTTTTAGTGACTCATTTACCATCCGTGAAACCACTTCATCACTTTACCACAACCTTTTCACCCTTTTGATCTTTCTTTTAATTCCTCTTTCATTTTGGCATATTTCACACCGTGTTTTATGAGCTCAAACTTCATTTTATTTTCTCTTTTTCTCTTTTCCTTTCTTTTCCTTTGCTTGTTTCTAGCTCATTGCTCAAGTACACCTTGCGATGTGCTCATATATCATCTTTTTGGATGATTTATTTCTTTCTCTCCTTATCACCCTCAAATTACAACCTTTTGCACATTTTTATTTAAGTATGAGGATGGATTCAGAGAGGGTCAACTTAAGAATTGGCCAGTCTTCATTGTGGTTGATCAGAAAAGATCAAAAGGCTCAAAGAGGGACAAGCGGGATTCATACTGTTGGTAGGTCTCTTTGAACATATGTGGCTTGTGAAGCACAAAGAAGGCCTAAGTTTATCTCTACAACCCATAGTCAATCTAGATTCGGGAACAAGTACTAAGGCAACTTCTAGAGTGTGATCAAATTATGTGAACCGGCAATTTTCCTCTCATACGTTTGCACATGGATATTAAAATGACAAACACACCACTCTCAACTAGGAATACGTTGCTGTAATTTCATGTCATGATTGATAACAACTCAATATTAAAACAATATGGCAAAAATTTTGAAGGGGAATTTTTCAAAATTAAAAAATTATATAAGTATGCAAATAGCTCAATTTTCACCGCCACCTACGTCAAAAATAATTTATTCATTCTAAGACAACCCGACAAACTAAGCTGGTACACTTAAGAATGTAGCTAGAAATCCATCATCGGGCCCATGAACTACGACGCCTTTAATTTTATTGTGCCAAATTCAATAAAAAGTAAGCCTCCCAGGAAAGAACCATGGCTAAGAAAACGAAGGAGGGCTCTACGCTATAAAAGCAAAAATATGTTAATCTAAAATTAAGAAAAAGAAGAAACTATACTAAGTAGTAAAAACAATGGAGTAACTTGGATTACAAGCACACGTAATAACTCATTCAAACACATACTGTCATACAAATTAGAGTTTTATAAAATCAAACATTATACAAACACATCATACAATCCAAAATATCTACACAATAAAAATGATAGTGTCCTCAATATAGACAAAACAGAGTAAAGAGCGTAAGGGTAACAAAAACTGCCTTAGCACTTAGAAGCGCTCTCTCTGCTCATCATTCTACGATGGAAAGAAGGGTTAGCCTCAATGCCGCTAGGCACTGCCTCGGGTGTGCAAACGTGACCTCCCTTTCCTAAGAGCCTCTACCCCTTTCGTAGGTAACTCAAGATAAGCAGGTGGCACCTCAAGTGCTTGAGCTTTTCCTTATCCACTGGCAAGGCAAGAACATCTATCCGTCGGTTTGACGGGGAACCTACTCTTGTGTGTCTTTGGCCCCAGTAACTAGGACTGGTGGTGGTGGTATGGGATAAGTTTGAGCTGGTGGAATAGGCACCACATGTGGAATAAAGTTCATGATGCTAGAAATAGGTGTTATCCTATCCACCGGTGGTATTTTCACCTCATATGGAGTGTGGCTCGCATGCACACGTCAAGTATGGCGACATTGGTCTCCGCTAAGTCTACTCGGAGTCTCACTATATCTGAAGCACTGCCACCTCCTCTAAGCTGGTGCAGCTTGGTGTCCATAGCTGCCGGTCGGGAGTCCACGGCCTCCTACAGTGCGGTGTCCCAGTAGTTGAAGAGTTGCCTCGAAATCGTGGCTACAAAGACCGGCAAGTCCTCAATAAGTAGGCTAGTTGTTTCTCTCTATCAACCATGAGGCCAAACCAATAAGTAAATATCTAAATGTGAATGGTGACCTTAGTGAGCTGCGGCTGTGGATGTTTGGTGGATAATTTTCACTGCTATTGGGTCTACCTCACCGATGAAATTTGTGATGTGGGCACCTCAATGGCTGGCACACATTTCCGATAGAGGTCAAAGTGGTGATGGGCTTGGCTGGCTCACCCACGGTGACCATGGTGTCATCCCTTATCTTAGTGATATCCGTCACCTAACGACATCTATGAATATATCCTCCTTGGCAGGATGAAATTTTCCTGCCCTCAAGGTAGGTAATGAGCAGAAAATAAGGAGGTGCTTCGTCTAGCTAGGACCTTCAGCTCCTCACTAACCACTTGTCCTAATAACCGATGCTCTTCTTGGCCATGATGGATGCCTGGCTAGCCTGCCTAGTGGTAATTTGTTTTCACTCTTTGTTGGGCATACTCTACTGCAAACCAAATTCCACCAAAACTTGGCGAAAATCCGAGAGATCCATCTTAAATATATCGGTTGTATCGAGACACGGCCAATTTGGAGTCTTTTGAGGGCTATCCTGGCTATCCAACCTCTAGACAACCTCTCGTGGTCATTCACTAATCATAAGCCGGTATCCACCACCTTATTGTTATCTCGCAAGTAATACCGTTATCTCCCAAGTAATACCGATTGACCACTTTCAAGCTGATATCGATACTCCACAAATCACCGCTAATGTTAGTGGCTCAATCTACATCTTCCTTTGACCTCAAGAGGATTGACCATAGATAGCTTAAAATTTAAAACCAATGTCTAAATATATGACCTACTAGTCGGAACAAGAACTCAAGTATTGAAACCCGTGCTCCATGATCTTGGGGTATAGCTCCAAGACATTGGGTTGATAGTTTCTCCTCAATGATACCCCGATGGGTCCTTCCATTAATTGTGTCTCGCCCATGCGAATAGTGCTACAACACCCTACACTACTCACCGGAGTCTGAACATCTCCTTTCCCTACTTGTGTCTCAACTCTTCTACTAGGGAAGAGGTTTTGACTGGATGATTTCTCCTTAGCGGCCTCGCCGAGAGGAAATCTCTGGACCCCACTAAATTGGGCATCGTCGATCACCGTAGACTGGGATAAAGATCGCAGAGATGGTGTCTCTGCAGATGCCACGAGCTGATGGGATGGGTAACACCGCTGCTATCACTACTGGAGGCAAGTACTCATCCTCATACTCGTCCGCAAGGAGGGACCTCTTAGGTGTACTCGACTTTCCTCCTCGAGGTAATGCTCTCTTTCATCCCATTTACTTGTGATCATGCACAAAGTTGTTAGAGCATTAAATTGGGGTATCGAAAATTAGTAGAAAGTAAGTGCAGGATGGCTGAAGGGATGGTCTATACCTTTAAAGGGCGGACTGTGCCCTATATCATCATCGAATCCTAAATATTCCACTTACTACTTTAATGTAAGGTTCATGGTGTGTGTCATACTGAGACGATTCATCCCTTGAGGCGTACTTTGACTCAGAATGTTGGGACTTATGATTTCCAATTGATGAAACAACAGGCCAATCTTGTCTTTGTAAAAGATGGTCTATCTATTCTTTAAGTCTATTGGGTTTCACATATTTTTCCAACAACTTGGTCACTTCCAATTTTGAATCCCAGTTACAGGGATGGGGCTATTCAAATTCAATTCTCTGAAGAAACTATCAAGCATTGAAACATATATGTTCCTAGACCGTCAATAATATAGAAATTTAGCTAAGTTCTCCCCCCGCCCCAATGTCATACTCCAAGCACAGTATTCCATAACCTAATTCGGTACATGGTGCAACATCACATTAGTCATGAAATTCAAAGCTCAAAGTCAAGAACAATACCTATGTGCTTGTGTGCTTGTGTATAATGTTGAATGAAGAAGCACAATTGGAGTGGGTTACACTTCCTAGAATTTGCGTCAGTTGTGTGCTCATGAGAAAAGTCTGGAGAAGCAAGTAGTTGAAGAAACTTCTATTATCAACAATGGAGGAATTTAAGTGTAGGAGAAATGGAAAGAAAGAAATGAAGGGCGGGTATTAATGTATGTTGGGAAAAGATTCCCTATGTGTTATATCCGATCCCTTTACAAAACCAAATGGGTTGGATTAGTCAATGGTGGCTAACTAAGGCCTTAACAAGCTATTAGTAAGATCTGACCTGAAATTTCAATCTCCACACGGGCCCATTGGTTTCTTCATTAATACCGAGATGGTCCAATGAATGAACCTTACGGGTAGAGTACAACCCGTATATTGAATTTGTCTCTTTTCCATTCCATACCTGTGAACCAAACCAAATGATGGGTTGATATGGTTCGTATTTTGAAAGGACGTCTGCCTATTCCACCATCAATTTCCATACCGATCTCTCCATTTTTGTTTTAGACCACTTTCCTCTATTTTAAGTGTACTTACATGCACTAACACCTATTAGTCAAAAAAGCTTTGGGTTACTCTAAGTAGTACTTGACTTAATGTCGTGACACGATATGGATACTAAACATGTTGTAGCATCCCTTAGGTTTCCTCCCAATAAGTGTCTGATTTAATGTTGGCGCATTAGCGATGCCTAGTCTGACATGGTGACCCATCCTTGGGGCGAGACTTCCTCACGCTTCACACCCTTTGGTGCCACATCGGTATTGCCTTCGCATGTTGATTAAACCTTCTTTCTCTTGGGTGATGCAGCAATAGCATGCTCAACTTCTGCCACCAGCTCCTTCCTCAAGCTTGAATTGACCCACAAAGATGTCCCCAACTCCTATAGGTAACAAGTGACCTCTCTAGTTTGAAAGTAATACTCTCATCCTTACCTCGGGATATTAATATTCATGTTTTTAAATCCATCAAGGCTCTCCCAATAGCTAGGAATGGTCTCCCAAGAATGATGGAAATATATCTATCCACATTGTAGTCAAGAACCCTTTAAATGCGTAGTATAACTTTGCAGAACTTTGACAAGCACAACCTCCACCACACTGAATACTTAATGATCTTATCGGCCATTTCATCATAGAAACCCTGACCACTTGTAAATGTCAAGAGGCATTAGATTAATACTTACCCCATTATACAAGGGCATGCAATGTCATACGACATCTTTCTTTTCAACAACATTTTCAAGTACTTAGCAAACCCAGTCATCATTGATGGCTTCCGTAGACAGCATGAAATCTTGCCTCTTTAAACCACTCAATGTGATTTACCTACTTTTTCATCAAGAGCTTGTTGAACAATTCTTTGTGGGAAATAGAGGGACAGGCGGAGGAAAATATTTTGCAAAGTCTTCCACTCCTCCCTTAGCCTTCCTTTTTTCTTTAAGCAACTGGACATTATCTTTTGGAATTTCTAAGGTGGCCTTTCTGATCCACCATCAGCTATCTTATCAACAAAGGCTTTTGGGCCTCTCTTATTGGTCACCCAACTCAATCACAATTTTAGACTTCTCCTCCACCACACCATCTTCAACCTCAACATCAACGGAGTTGCACAATCTGCCACTCCTAGTGATAATGGCTATCATTGAGCATTGTGGGTCCACATGTCTTTTTGGATTCACCACTATGTCACTAGGGAGGTGACCTTTTTGTTTAGGTTTTTGTCAAAAGGAAAAGTCCAACACCTATTGCTCTAATTTCTAAATTTAAGGCGTGTGAGCCTACAATCTCCGTGAGACTCTTGAGACAAGTATCTGTTCTCTCCTAGTTGGAAAGCACCTTCTCTAACATCCCTTCAAGCATTGAGCCTCCATGATCATGTGAAAAGCCCTCCTTCTAATTTTGGGAGTTCGAGGGTGGGGGGCCTCTGGCGAACAAAAGAAAATAAACTGTTCTAGTAATTACCACCATTGTACCACCCCGATTTTGACCACCATGTCGTTCCTAGGGTAATATTGACCTTGACCTTGCAATTGAGGTCTCCACCACCCTTGGTACAAAAGAAGGGGTGGCCCTGCTAATCTACTACGATCTATAGCCACGGATGAGTTACCAATATGGTGGCGTCTTACTTGCATAGGTGGTGGCTCTTGTAATGGAAGATATTGGTATTGAGGAGGAGGGCATCCGTGCCCATATTGAACATCGTTTGGTATCATCATGCACATTACATTATAAGCTTAAAATTCCATAAGATTAGGCTTAGGATTTAGAATGCGATGAGGAAGAAAAATGCGTTTTTCTCGAGAATGGCTGGTCGTATGAGTTGTTGTTTGAAGTTATGGGTCGTTGGAGCAGTTGTGGTAAGCAGCAGTTTCTCCTGATCAAGTAATGAAGAATCATGGAGGTAGTAACAAGTCAAGTACCACTCGTTATAGGAAACAATGAGTTGTGGAGAATGGAGTCATGGTTTGGTCTCTGAGGGAAGGTCGATGTACAAATCATGGTATGACTCATTGTAGGAAACAATGAGTCATTGTAGACAGTCGTGGGATGGTAGTACAGAGGATAGGACCCCTAACCACGAGTCAAGTAGTATGACTCATTGTAGGAAAAGCAAGTCATGTGGCCTTTTTTGGGGTTAGAAATTGAAACCATAATTTGATTGGCAAACAGCGGAAGGAAACCCACGAGTCATTGTTTGGTGTCTGACTACGTCATGCCTGTTAGTTAGTTTTTAATTAAGTGTTCCCAGGTGATCTTGGGCATAATTGCATGCCCAAGTGCTACTTTATAACTTAATTTTTTATTTTTTAAGAAATTGGTATTATATTTTTATATATTCATGTGATTTTATGTAAATGTGAATATATACTAACCAACATGATTAGTCCTTGTTTTGAAGGTTAATAATGCATTTGAGGAACTAATTCATGATTTGGTGAAGTGGAGAATGGAATCAAGAGCAAAGGTGAAATTCAACAAGAAAACACGCAATAGCGGCACCTGGCGCGATAGGGGCCTTGGCACCCTGCCAACGCGGCAACACTTGGCCGAAAATTGCATTTTGGCACATTCCGGTGAGGTACGTGTTACCTCCACGTTTCACGGAGGTCAGTAGAACGTTCAGCTGCATGACACGTTGCTGTTTCACCACGGGCAAATTTTGCATTTTTTCAGCATAGTATAAATTGAACTCTTCCAAAATCATTTGACACAGGATTTTCTGGAAAAACCAAGAAGGGCGCGAAGGAGACTTGAAGAACTCCTATTGGGTTCATATATTCTTGGTTTATTTTCATCTATTCTTGTAAGTATATTACTCTAAACAATGTTTTCTTGTAATTATACGAACATGGGTGGCTAGAACCCTTCCTTCTTGGGTTGAAGCCACAAGATATGATTGTGATTTGCGAATTGTTTTGGAATTAAGTTATTGATTGTTTGTTCTTGTATTACGGATTGTTGGTTGTTTTTATGATTGATCACCATGAAAATATCGTTAGCTTGGGCAATGGGTTGAGAAAGCATTACCTAGGTCAGGACATGAGAATGTAAGGGCATGTTTGTATCTGTGATATAATTTTGTGTTCAGGATAGAAATATTACCTAACACCTTGCTTAGTTGACAAACAGGGGTATTAACTACCTGTGGGATTATCACATCACCACTCGAAGAAGTAGTTGTGAGTCTAAGTTGAGTTAAATGGTTAGGCATACGAAAGTCCTTAATCGTTTCCCCGTAAACCACAACATAATTGATTGCCCGCGAACTAGAAATTAGCATCCTTGCTCACAATGATGCAGTGAGGCTAGATTGTCATGTTTAGAGGCTCGAAAGACCATGAACATGCAATTCTAAATATGTGAGACGACAATTGATAGTTTCATACTTAAACCATTGCAAATCGTAGTATGCATGATATCTAGTTTCAACTCTATGTTGCTCTAGAGTGAATCGAGTATTATGATTGACATATTTAGACTTAATTAAGTCTCCCTCGAAAACTTCTAAAATCAACACTTGCAAAGATTAATATCACACTTGAACGTGTAGTTAGTTTGAATTGGTCAGTCCCTGTGGGTTCGACATTCCGGTTCTTAAAAAGGGCCCTTTCGTATTACTTGTACAACCCGTACACTTGCGGGCTCATCAAGTTTTAGGCGACATTCTTTGGGGACTCAGCTAAGTTTAGTGAATTTGTCTGTTTTTGTGTGATTTTAAATTTCATAAGTGTTGAAAAAGAAAAATATTTTTCTTCTTATTTTATTTTTAGTTTTTAATCGACACACTTTCTTAACATGACATCGTGGAATATAAATGGGTTAAATGGTGGATACTCTTACTTTGATGAGTCTTGTCCCAGATTGCAGGACCCCACTTGTAACACTGCAACACGTGCAATATATGTGGTGGTCAAGATGGCCAGTGGGATGGCTGTCCGAATGCATACTCCCATCCCCCAAGCCCCTACTATGATCCTTACATTTGTTTTTGCTGAATATAGGCATGATGAATATGAGGACTTGGGGCGTAAGCCCGAATAGAAGACATGATAAAACAGATGATTGAGCAAGCAGAAGCAATGAAGGAGGCGATGGCAGCATTAGAATTCAGCAGAAGAGAATGCGAGGCTCCTGAAAGGATGATGGTTAATTCACGGAGATGATTGCTGAAGCGAGGCTTGTGATAAATTGGAGTAGCAGTTGTAGGCGATATTCAAGAGGAACTACAAGAGGAAGCCAAGGGTGAATTTTTGGATGAAGCCCAACAATTAGAATCTCTTGGTTGTCCCCGTGATGGGCTCACACTTATGGGAAATTCATGCACTGAAGAAGAGATAGAGTATATTCCATTTCTCATTATTGGAGAGATAGATATTGATGCGGAGAAGGTGTATACAACAGTAGAGGAGGTCAATCACAATGCACCTTTCCCAGGTCGAGGTGTAGTAGACCCCACTCGAAATTTTTTCGACATTGAGTTTGGGTGACGACATAGAAATAGAGTCTTCCAAACTTATAGAGGAATGTCTAGAGGAGGACCAAGCCCGTATATTTTGGAATTTTCTGATTTCAATAGACAAAATGACTTCACTTACTTAAGGGCCAATAAACGTCAAGGGCGACATCTACTGCTTGGTCCTTACAATTTCTCACACCACCCCTAGAACACAAAGGAAATTAGAGAAGAAATTAGGGTGAGATTCATATCCTTAAGGTGGAGGAAAAGCGGTGAAATGTACATTAGGTGTCGCGATGTAAAATTAGGCGCTGCTTGGGAGGCAGCAAGGGTACCCGGGGGTACCATTTTAATTTCGTGCATTAGAGTTGTTTTTATTTATTTTTCATCTTGTGTTGTTTTTGGTGGAAAGTTAAGCACGGTGGAGGGGAAATCTGAGTACCCTCGGAGGAGAAGCTAGCAAGCATGGAAGAGCTTGAGTGTGGGGTCAAACACCCACTTGTGCAAGTTGAAGAAAAACATGCTGTAGCTAGGCCCTGAGCCTCATCGAGTATTTCTCACCCTCTTAAAGTGTTAATTTGATGCTATGAGGACATAGCATGATTCAAATTAATGGGGTGGTATTCAAAAATTTTGTGCTTAACAAATTTTGGTGAATGTAATGCTTGTGAGAAAATTGAAAAAAAAAAATTTGTGAGTTAAGCATGACTTCATCACCCGTTGGTTTTCTTTTCGGTTCTTTTTCGACGGGGTCTTTGAACTGAAGAATAAATTTTTTTCTTTATCTGTATATAATGTTTAGTCATAGTTGGAATTTGTTTCGGCGATGGATGGATGACGACCTTCTTGAGAAAAGTGAGCCAATAGGTTTTGGTTTTGAACTCATTAGCTAATTGATGGCAATGTTCTTGTTATGTGCTATAAATGACTGTAAGATGCAAGTATGTTTAGTGTTGAAGCATGCAAGTGGTATACCTATGTTTGAGACACCTAGGCTCTTGAATTGACTCAATATGATTAAAGCTTAATGTTCGAATTCGTGTGATTAGCTGAATTAAAAAAATCTGTTGAGTATGTCTTGAATTGAGCATGTGCCATGAGTGTAAGGTTTTTGATTATTCTCTGCTATTGTGGAGTGTCTAGAACTTGCCTGGTGTGTTTATAAAATGAAATGAAGGATGTAGAGTGTAGGAAATGATTTAGGCATTTCTTTGAATGAGCCAAATATTTAATCCTTGCCTTACCTACCTTGAATATTGAATCCTAGTTTGCCCAGTAGACCTTAATCCTATTCTTTGATAGCTAACCACATAAACTTATCCTTTTTCTTTCATTAGCCTTGAATTTGATCCAGAACTCCTAAGCGCTAAGTGAAAAAAAAATTCCAAAGAGTGAAGGAGTGAGAAGCATGAAAGAAGGAAAGTAGAAGTTGTGAAAGTTGAAAAGGACAAAGGTGCACTTGTGTAAAAATGGTTGATCATTAGTAGGAGTAAGAAATAAATGAATGAAAAAAGTCTTAAGTACTCCTTACTACTAAGTTGAGTGTGCTTAAAGAAATGGGAACAAGAGAAAAATTCAAGATTGAAAGAATGAGGAGGAAGTAAGAAAAGAGATGTCCTTAATGAATGTTGGATGTATTAAAAGCGCTTAAGGGAGATAGTCACTATTACTGGCCAGAATAGTACCTATCCGTCCTTAACCTTACATTACAACCCATTAAATCTACTTGATCTTACGTTTATACATCCTTAAGTGGTGGGTAAAACACTAAGGGCAAGCTTATGGGTCATTACATCATGCATGTGAATTCTTTGTGAGAGCGAGCGTAATTTTTATTCATATACCCATACATTGTGTTATTTGAAAATTCATGAGTTAAATGGGTAACTCTCTTGTTGTGAGGCACATGTTTAATGAGGGATATAATTCATGTTGGATTTTTGATCGGTTGATTTATAGGTTTGCTAGATTGAGACTCAAGTCTTGAGGTTAGGATGTCTTAACATAGTTAAAATTGATTTTAATGGTTAAATCTTGCATGGTCTATTTGTAACTTGCTGTCTTACATAGTTATTGTAGTGATAGCTTGAATTGTCTTGCTAAATTAGCTATGTGCGAGTCTTCATGTGCATGAGATGTAAAGGTTTGTTCGAGAGACGAACAAGACTTTGATGTGGATTGATCTTGGGCATAATTGCATTCCTAAGTGCTGCTATAACTCAATTTATTCTTGTTTATCTACTTATTTATACACATTCTCATGTGATTTTATGTAAATGTGAATATATACTAACCAGCATACTTAGTCCTTGTTTTTGAATGTTAATAATGCATTTGAGGAACTAATTCATGATTTGGTGAAATGGAGGAATGGAATCAAGAGCAAAAGGTGAAATTCAACAAGAAAACATGCAATAACTGGCACCTGGCGCGATAGGGGTCGTGGCAAGCTGCCAACGCCGCAACGAAAATTGCATGTTTTGGCACATTCCAGTGGTGCGTGTTACCTCCGTGTCACAGAGGTCAATTTGGGCGTTCAGCTCCGTGACACGATTGCTGTTCCACCACAGGCCAAATTTGCATTTTTCAACATAGTATAAATTGAACCTGGCTTCAAATCATTTGACACGGGATTTTCTCGAAAAACCAAGGAAATGATAGGAAATTGAAGAGAACTCTATTGGGTTCATATATTCTTGGTTTATTTTCATCTATTCTTGTAAGTATATTACTCTAAGCAATGTTTTCTTGTAATTATACGAACATGGGTGGCTAGAACCCTTCCTCTAGGGTTGAAGCCACAAGATATGATCGATTTTGCGAATTGTTTTGGAATTAAGTTATTGATTTTGTTTGTGTCTTGCATTCTGGATTGTTGGTTGTTTTTATGATTGATCACCATGAAAGCATATACGGTGGCTTGGGCAATGGCTTGAGAAAGCATTACCTAGGTCAGGACATGAGAATGTAAGGGCATGTTTATATCTCGCGATATAATTTTGTGTTCAGGATAAATATACCTAACACGGTTTGACAAACGGGGGGTATTAAAGACCAACTTGGGATTATCACATCAACACTCGAAGAAGTAGTTGTGAGGAAGTAAGTTGAGTTAAATGGTTGACTTTTACGAAAGTCCCTGATCGTTTCCCGTGAAAACCACAACATATTTGATTGCCCGCGAACTAGAAGTGGCATCCCGCTCACAATGATGCGGTGAGGCTAGATTGTCGTGTTTAGAGGCTCAAGAAACCATGAACATGCAATTCTAATTATGTGAGACGAATTGATAGTTTCATACTTAAGCCATTACAATCGTAGTATCACATGATTATGCGGTTTCAACTCTGTGCTCCTAGAGTGGTCGAGAATATTTCGTTGACCATATTTAGACTTAATTAAACCTTCTCGAAAACCTCTAGAATCAACACTTGTGAAAGTTAATATCACACTTGAACTTGATAGTTAGCTGAATTGGTCAAGACCCTGTGGGTTCGACATTCCGGTTCTTAAAAAGGGCCCTTTACTTGTACAACCCGTACGCTTGCGGGCTCATCACCTAGGGATACTTTTGGCAAATTTCTATGCTTTTAAATCATAAATGACATAATTTTAGGCTTCCTAAGGGTCAAATTTAAGGGTTTAACTTAGCCTAAATTATTCATTTCCTTCAAAGAGCGATAGTTGGAATTTTCCCTCAAGAGCAAAGCTAGGGTTCTTCATCAAACCTCTTCAAATCTCCTCGAGCTTTACAATACAAGTTTAGGAGTCAATTACCAGGTATGTAGAGTTATGAATGGGGCGTAATTCTTCTACCCTCATGCTCAATTTCAATCAGAATTTATAATTTCAAGTCTCTAAGCATGTCGAGTTAAAATTCTAGGGTTTAAACCAATTCAATGCAATCTTCCATGCTATATCTGTAGATTCAATTCTATCATGTTTCAATTGATGTTTTTATGTCTATTAGGGAAGATTTAACCCTCAATTCACTTCCTAATACATGATTTCAAGTTTAAGATTATGCCCTATTATGCATGTTTTATGAATCTCAATCTTATATGCCTATGATTTCAAGTTATGATGGATTATCAAAGTATGCATGAATGTTCACGAATCCTTAAACTAATGATTTCTTGATTTCTCCTTATATAAGTCTTATTCAAGTATGTATGAATTTCATGAAAAATCAAGTTTATGTATCATGGCCAATTGTGGAATTATTCTCATGGCTAGTTCATGTATGTCAAGAATACGATTATATTTCATGATTTTAAACTAGCACATGCAAGATCAAGTACCTTTTCATGATAATGATTATGAGCCATGTGCATATTTTTTGGGAGTAGTGTCCCAGCACCCAGTAGGCTAGGGAGTTGGGAAAACTCCGGTGCTTATAACTACGTGCCATCGTAGGTATATATTCATGTTCAATCCTATGGAGATTCATGAGTGATATCACGCCTTAATCAATCCCTTGCCCCTTGGCAGAAAAGCTTGGGATGGCTCTGCCCTGCTTGAGAAAGATGGTTGGGGCATCGTGTAAGCTTTATCATGATGGTTTCAGTTAAGGCAAGCCTTCTATTACTCCTCTTATTTTCAAATACTCATGTTCATGTCTTATGAATTTATGTTTCATAGTATATTTGACCCATCGATCAGTTTATGAGTTTTCACTTATGTTTTCAAGTATGACACGCTATATGATTTCTGTTTCTAAACCCAGGTCTTTATGTTCATCTTATGATGAATATCTCATGATCATGATTACTTGGGAATATGGTTTTAGCATGTTGTCCCTTACTCTCATATTCTATCTTGTTTAATATTCATAATTTCAGACTACCGTTTTACTAGCATGTTTTACTTTCTCTACACACTCAGTACATTCAAAGTACTGACCGCATACTTATCTATATCATCTCATGATATAGGTCCGAGCATTGCTAGTCTCGGCCTGGAAACATTAGCTCACTCTCATTCAGTCCAGCCCTTTGTCCTACTTTTCTTTGAGTCCTCATAATCCAGACCTTACTAAAATATGCTTTACGCCTATGTCTTTTAGTTTTAGTCTTTAGTGAGCTAGTTGGGGGTGCTGTCCCATCAGCTCATCAAAGGTTTAGAAGCTTTACAAACAACTTGTTTAAATGTTTTTCAGTGATGTTGGGTCGTGTTACATTTATGTCAATATGCTATGCTGACTTCCATTTTACGTCGTTCTGCATGCTCTATTTTGCTTAGTAATGCTCTTAAATCGTGCTATATATGTATCATGGGTTTGGAGCCATTCATGGTTCTAGTTCCGATGTCTCAATGCGGGGTCTCGGCTCGGGTCGTGACAAACTTGGTATAAGAGCCGGGGTTTAGGTGTGGTCCTAGGGTGTCTGATGGCCATGTTAAGTAGAGTCTTTTCCATGGGTGTGAAGCATGCCACACTTATGGGGAAGAGGTTGTAAGACATTTTAGAAAATTTTCCTTATTTCATGATCTATGTTATGCGATGAAATACATCTCTACTCCTTTAACTTGTTCTATGATTTATGAAATATGCCTCCACGTCGAGTCCATGGAAGAAGAAATGGCAATGGCAATGGCAATGGAGATGAGCATCAGCCAACCCCACCAGCTCTAGCTGATCCTTTACCAGAGCAGGTTACTCGTAGCCGAGTTCGGGGCTGCTTTTCGGATGTTAGGTAAGTCTGCCCAGTAGCCTAGGTCAATCAACATGTTGTGGCTCATGTGAACCTAAAATGGGAATACGGCAGTAGTGAGAGTGTGAGACTTCATAAGATGAACCCACTTGAGTTTCTTAAGGTCAATGTTGATGATGACCCATGAGTTCATAGAAAAGGTTCGGAAGATGCAGTTATGGGGTAGGAGGAGAGTGCGAGTTAGCTTCCTATCGGTTAAAGGGGTTGCTCATATATGGTTCTAACAGTGGAAGGAGAACATGGGAGTTGATGCGGTTCCCATTGGTTGGGATGAGTTTGTTATCCTTTCTTGGATGAATTCTTTCCTTGGGAGTTGAGGAGGAAAAGGCGGTCGAGTTCGTCAATCGGCTTAACGACATAGCTTGTCCAGAAGTATGCCTTGGAGTTTACTTAGTTTTTCAAAGTATGCACCATAGATGAAGATCTGAGGGCTCGTATGAGTGAGTTCGTGAATGGGGTGGAAGATTCATTGATCAAGGAATGTAGGACTTCCATGTTGATCAATTATATATATATATCTTGACTAATCATATATTCCCCTTGAGATAGAGGTAGAAGGCATGGAGAGAAGGAGAGAGAAAGGCTAAGAGGGCTAGGACTGGGCTATGGACAGTACTAACAGAATATAGTGGTAGACATAAAAGCCTCAGTCCCACCAGAGATCATCAACCCCATCCCTATCATCAGCTAGCCTTCCATCCAGACCTCGGTATGAGAGGAGCAAGGTGTCATATTCTAGGGGCCACAGGAGCACGATAGTAGAGCGCACTTTCCCGTTTGCGAAATGTGGTAAACATCAAAGTGCTTGGTTGTCTTAGATATTTATTTTGGGTTTAGGAAGCCCGAACACATGTGTAGGGATTGTCCTTTGTCTAGGTAGGGTGTGATGAGAACGTTCCCCAGCCACCCTTCACTTGGCTCAATAGAGGCGGGGGTGCCTCTTTTAGTGTGAGTGGCAGACTGACAACGAGAACAAGTTCTATGCACTTTCTCTCGATAGAGAGCGGAGGTCTCACCCGATGTGTTTACTAGTATGTTACCAGTATTCCATGTGAGTGTGTATTATAAGATCTAGGGGCTACATTATCTTTTGTGACTCCTTATGTTCTTTGTTAGTTTTGATTGTAGTCTCGAAATCTTGTCAGAAACCTTCTTAGCCTCTACTCCCATCGGTGAGTCAATTTTAGCTCAACGGGTATACATAAATTTCCTATCAAAAATCTTTAGAAATTCACCTCAATCGACTTAGTGGAATTAGTATGAATTATTTCGATGTTATGTTTGGTATGGATTGGATACATTCTTGTTATGCTTCGGTTAATAGTAGAACCTGCGCTAGGTTTCGATTTACGGGTGATTCCTAGAGTGGAAGGGTAGTTCAGTTGTGCCTGTGGGTCCGCTTTGTCTCTTGTCTCGAGCCAGGAAGATGACTTCCAAGGGTTGTGTGTACCATCTAGTGGGTTAAGGGCCAGGCTCTTGATCCCGGTTCTTGTGATGGTGAGTATCCGAGGTGTTCCCAGATGATCTGCCGAAGTCCCTCCCAGTCCAGGAGATTGACTTTGTGGTGTTGACCTTTGATGAGCCGCAAGTGTGCGGGTCGTACAAGTAATACAGTGGCTCTTTTTAAGAAGCCAGGAATGTCAGACCCACAGAATAGGAATGCAGGTGAAACCTTTTAGATGTTAATTTACTATAGCTACACGGTGAAGACAACGGTGTAAGAAAGATTGTTTGTTTTGTAAAATATATATTTTTGTACTAAACTAAGCTATCTATACAATTAGTCTTAACATGAATGAGAGCATGCTGAGGCTACGAACATGTGAAGAAACGAACTATCAATATACATGGTTTATCTTTCCTCGGTTGCTAGTCGGACTTATGCCAATGGATTAAAAATCTCGTTTTTAACCCAACTTAAGAATCATAGACCTTCCACCTACATTTTCAGCAATGAAGGAATTTAAGTTCTGAATATACAAAACCGATTCCACATGACCCAATACAACTTTCGGGTATATTTCTATCGAGTAAATCCAATTCCAATTTCCCAAACCAAAGAAAAGATCATATCTATTAATTCACAATTTTCCAATTTCTTGCCCTCTTGGGTGAAACGGACTTTTAGTTTACATTAACATTAGCCAGATATTAATGTAGTAAGAACAAAATTAAATAGAACAATAATGGAAGAAAAGAAAATAAACCAGCAATCAATAATTACATTTCAACACCAAGTTCATAACCTCAGCAGAAAGAGAATTAGCCACTCATTTGTGGATTGAACATGGAATTAATTAGTGTAAATCTTACAAACAATTGAAAGGAAGAAGAAAGGGATGAGAAAACCTAAAATTTCGTCCTGAGAACTCACACACAACCGCTTCTTGCTCCACCAAGTCAGATAATTAAAAATGCTAAGTGTTCTATTTATACTAGGGATAAATTTTCCCGGAATAACAAGCAACGTGTCACGGAGTGCATCATTAGACACTGCCTCCGTGACACGGTGCAAACGAGCCCTGCAAATTGTCGCCCGGTGTTGCTTCCAGCATTAGCGCGGCGTAGCGCTCGAGGAGCACAGCCAGCGTGCCCGCGGTGCAATAGCGGACCCTCTCTGGAAATGCAAAGTCTGGAGAATTCCTCCCAACGTGGCACGGCCTGATCGCGGACCCTCACTGGAATTTATTGGAATTTTCCATGTCAAGCCAAATCCATCGCGATGCGGCGTGTCACGGCTCTGTCCTTGAGCCCTTGTGATCCTTGCTCACCAACGCTTCCTTGCTCGTTCCGAGTTCATCTTTAGATTTTCCAACATGTCATTTTCTTCCATCAAAAGCATGTTTTCCTGCAAAGTAGCAGCTAATCATGTTGGTTAGTATAAAATCACACATCCGTACAATTTACATGAGAATGTACTACATTATTAGGCAAACAAGGCAAAGTTATACATTTGAGTATCGAGTTGGCATATAAATACCCATATCGCCTACCCCACTTAAAATCTTGTTCGTCCTCGAACAATACTTGCTCTAACTCTGAAATTGATATCCCATCATGGCTGCCCAGAAACAAGCAATCCGAACTACGGTTATACCGATTATGTTCAAAGCAAATCATCAAGAGAAACAGCCACTTAATATCATTATTACAACGATACTTAATAAATCAAGACCTCCTAGCACAAGAATCGACTCTCGATATCGGCAAACTCATGCATATTAAGCGGCCAAGATATGACAATTTATTATCATCAAACATGTGCCCTCACAACAATAAGAGGAATTCCCTTTTTAATCACATGACTCTAAGGAAATTCATGTCGGGGTATATATATGCACACAATTTCGCTCACTCTCCCAAACGAATTCACATGCATTGTGTCATGACCGCAGCTTGCCTCTGATTGTGTGCTCCACTAATATATGGATGCGTGATGTAAGATCACGTAGGACTTAACGGGTTGTAATATGTGAACTAGTATATCTTGGGCTAACCAATAATAGTAACTAGCTTCTTAAGCGCTTTTTCACCTTCCATCAAATTCAAAAATATTTTTCTTCCTTCCTCCTTTTCTTGAAGTTTATCCTCATACTTATCACCCATCTCTATAACACACCAGACTAATCGTACAGAAAGTTGAGTTAAACAACTTCCTTTCCTTCAACTCTGCCATTCCTCCTCTGACTCTCTTTTTTTCTTTTACTTTTTTTCTTTCTCATCACTTTTCTTTTCTTTTTATCACTTCACTCCTTGACACCATGGGAAAATTGTACATTTTCTTGAGCGCTTGGAAACCGGCTTTGGTTTAAGGACCATGAAAAGAAAGAGGTTCACTTAGTTCACACCCTTTTCGACAAAGAAAAATCAAAAGAAAAATTTATCAAACTAAAGTCTCAACGGGCTGACTAGGGTTTAATCTTCAAGGTAGATATGAAAAAAAAACAAGAAAAACTTTTGGTTGACTAAGAAATGCCTACATCCTTTCCTACATACACTTCCTTCATTTCGTTTACATTACTTACGAAGGCAAGTTCTAGACAATCGACAATAGCATGGAATGAACAATTTCTTGCTATACACTCGTGCACATGCTCAACTCAAGATGACTTCACAGATTCTTTAATCAGCTAATCACAAGAATTCAAAATTAAGCCTCAATCACACAGATAATTCTCGGCATAAGTGTCTTATATGTACAAAAATTTGCATGCTTTCTCTGAGATGTCTTTTGTATATAATTATTATGTACAACACACGCAACAAAGATGTCGGAGCCATAGAGCAGCAACATGCATGAGATACAACCACAAACCAATTCAAAATAAGAAATTTCGAAAAAATAAGAAACAAAATATAACTACTCCTATCGACTACCTTCCCTTAAGACGGTCATCATCCATCCATCATAGAGAAGGGTCACTATTTACGACTTCGGTTCAATGGGACTCTTCTCGGCAAAAGGATCGAAAACAAACTCCGAAAACCCAAAAAATAATTCTGAAAATTTTTAAAGTAACTAGTCGATGATTTCGACAGACTATTTACATACGGCTAACAGCATTCCACAGCACACAACAACAATTTCACACAACAATATTTACATCAATGAACATACACATAAAACAGAGTCAGATTAAAACAAACACGACAACAAAGGGAAACATGCGATATTATACACAAGAAGGCAAATTCAGCACATTCGACCTCTTCTCACCCCACACTTAAAATCGAACACTGTCCCCAGTGTTCATACATTCTAAGCGAAGGTGGTTCGTGAAACTCCACTGATCGATCAAAGTATTCCACTTCCTCATCGGTCTTTGCTGCCTCATCTCCCATGCTCCCGAGTCTCCATCGTCATCCGCCTCCGACTCAACGTCGAATCCTCACGGCGTGTCTCCTCGTCCGTGGGGACGTCTAGGCTCACAAGCTGGGCCCACCCGATAATAGCGCCACAGCATTCTCGCCTAATGGGTAATCTAAGTCGAGGCACATATAGCTCGTCCTCGTTCTTAGGTCTCCCGCCTATGCGTAGCTGGAGCATCTGTATCCCGAACACCAGGACATATATTGATCGTCCCGAGCATGTCGCTCGGCCAATGTGAGAATAGGCCCGTGAGTGGTGTCGGTGCCTTAGTTTTGTGACATCAATGGCTGCAGCTCCATCTAACCGGGATGTAATCTAGGGCCTCCTCCTCAGCCTCAAGGCGTAAGACATCGTCGGCCAGCCCCGCCGAATCCGTACCTGTGCCCTTGATACCCAATCGGGCCCCTCTTCATAGCGGTTATGATCACCGCCCCAACATGATCATCGACCCTTTCATCGAGCGTATACCAAGCATACACGATCCGGGTCACATGTCATGTGCACCCCGGAATCAAGCAAGCAAACGATCTTAAGCCATATTCTGGCTTCCCTGTTCATCTGTGCATAGGGCAGCATCAGTGGTAGCCCCTCTCCTTGTGCCTGCTCAACGTGCCGTAGATCGAGCTCACATAATGTGCGTCGATATCCGCATAAGGTGGAGTGATGTTCAGCTGTCGGGTACGTGGCGTACGTATTTTGCGCCCCCTAGGATGGCATTGAGTGGTGAGCTCCAATGACGATTTGGCCCTTATCTTGATGGTGTGACCTTTGGCCATGGGTTCAGTTGGCGTAGAATTCCATGGAATTCAGTGCAGTTGGCACTCCTTGGGCTCGTTGAAAATGAAACGTAGCCCGGCAGCGTCAATCCTTTGCACCATCGAGAGAACTCTTGTGCCAATGGTTCCCATGCATCCTCGTCCCTCAGGGAAGTATTTCACTGCTCTTTTTATGTTTGGCGTACCACTTTTCCCCTCATGAGTCTCCCACCGTGTTCCATATTGGCGGCGGCGCAGTGGAAGCTGCCGGTGCTCTTTGAGACTGCTGCTCCCGATCTCAATCTTTTCTTCCGGCGCGATGTTGATGCCCTTCCCACTGTCCTGCTGCTAGGCAGTTGTCTCTGTCAAAATGAGCCGATGGCAATGTTGATCGAATAAACAGCTTTTGACTAAGGTTGGGTTTTGGCTGGCTTCACCCCACACTTAGTCTTTAGCTCACATTATGCATCGGCAGAACACCTTTATTCTAATTTACAAGAAGATACAAAATCTAAAACACTAACAAAAGTAAAAAAACATAAACAAAATCGCCTCGTGCCTTCTTAAAATTCAACGTTATAACCTCAATACCTCAGACTTCGTACAGCTAATTTCAGCATACTATCGATAGTCATTTCATTACATGGCACTCAGCTAGAAGAAAACAAGAAAAATAAGAATATTCCATAAACTCAAACTAAGCAACTCCCCAATTTTCATGTAATTCGATGAGTTCTTGGAATTTCTTAATTTGCACCCCCGATAATTGCATCGTTTCTTAGGCATACACGATAAGCATAACACGATTCAATTCACCCAACATGCACAACCTACAATTTTTCAACAATTCCTCTTCTCAATTCAATTTTTCAACTTCACCGTCAACCCCTAACACAATTTAGCACAAAAATTTCATTTAAGCACGCAATTAACGAGTTCATATGATCACAACGATACTACGAACACAATTAACAACAACCCAAATGTATTCAAGCTCCATTTTATTTCTCAAGAGGCATGGATTCCTCTAGTTCATGCTAAATCGGAAATTTTAGCTAAAAATTGAAGTTAATTCAAGAACATACCTTTGATTCGGTAAGACACGAAGAAAAGTTGAGAAATTTTACTCCTTATGCCGTGACGTTGAGGGGGGATTTTTGGGGGTATTGTCATTGGAGAGGTAGAAGAAAAGGGGAAAAATGAGGGGAATTTGGGGTTTAAAAGTGGAAAAATGTGTGGTCGCCCGGTGACCGGTGTGACCCGGCGCGTTAACTGCGTCAGCGTGTCACGGAGGGGTAACGCGGAGCATGCCCTCCATGACGCGGAACCATCGCGCAGGCATTCTGCAATTTTAAAGTTCTGGGTTTTTGCCTTCAACGTGTCACGGAGAGAGATGGCAGGCCCTCCTCCGTGACACGGGCATCGCGCGAGCTCCTTTGTTTTGCCACTTACGAAATTTTTCTTACCTCGTTTTCTCCTTTTGCATTCCTTTGCATTTTTTCCTCCGTTCAACCTGTAAAACATCTTACCACACGAAATCGATTAGAATTTCAAAGTTGGAGAAATAACAATATTTTTATTTTTCTATTTACACTCCTATACTACAAAAATATTAAATAAAAATAAAAATCTTTTCTTCTTTTTTTCTTCATATGCAGTTTACAATTACATTTCACGGGTTGCCTCCATGCAGCGCCTGGTTTACCGTCTCGGCTCGACGTGTTTGAGCTCATTCCCTTTAGGGCGACGGGCGTTTTCTCGACGTCCCCACCCTCATCAAACTGACCTCTGCTCGGGGCTCTCCCTTTAGTTCGTTGTTCAATGCATGGCGGCTTTCGGTTGCTCAAGCCGTTGATCCAACAGAGTTCTCATTACGGCCGGGAGTTTGGTGGCCTTGGACACATCATTTATCATGTGCTCGCATCGTTAGGCGACTTTGCTTCGCCTATATGGCCTTCCGGTTGCCAGAAAGGTCGTCCCAAAATAAATGGGACTTCCAGTGCAGCTCAAAGTCTGACACAATAAAATCCACCGGGGGAAGGTGGGGAGCCGACACTAGCACGTCCTCCTGGCACCATCTGGCCTTGCCCCCAAGGAACGTCTGCAGCTGCAAAATCCAGCACATTAGCCAGGTCTAGGACTACAAGACTGAATGCAGTTGGCATCAAGTTAATGCTCGCTCCCAAATCACATAAACCACGGCTCGAGATGCTCTTTGCCCGATTGTTAATTGGTGAAGCTCCCAGGATCTTTGAGCCATTGGGCAACCGATTTTGTATCAGGAAGTGCACTCCTGTGAGGGCCACCGTGGCTATTCGGTAAGCCTGCTTTTGTTGGCACGATGTCCTTAATATACTTTGCATACTTGGGCACTCTGCAAAGCAACAAGAGGTAAGTTAATGTGTACCTGTTTGAGCACCTCCATGAATTTCTTGAAGCACGCCTCCTCCTTGTGCTTCTTTAATCGTTAGAACGGGGGTGGAGTCTATGCAGTTCGGCATCCTTGTGTTTCCCCTCTCATCGATGCAGCTCCTCTCTCCGCTTACGCTTTACTCCCGGTTTGTTGAGGTGGTCTTTCGGGTTCCACCTCCTTCAGTGCAAACCCTCCTCGTGGTCACTGCATTTACCTGCTTGGGGTTGGGATCTATGTATCCTTTGGGAGTCCTCCTCTAGGCCTGGTGTTAGGCTCAACAAATTACTTCAAATTGACCTCCGGTGCCTTGGTAGCTAGCTTGAACATTTTTACATCAGTTTGCAATTTGACATGTTGGTCAGCTGCAATTGAGCTTGGCTAGCTATCAGGCACGCTTGAACATCTCCTCAGCATTTGGGTGATGGTGGTGGAGGAGGGGCATTGTTATTTATGTATTGTGCTTGATAGTTATGTGGCCCTCCTTGATTCCTTTGCATCCACGACTCGAACTCTACCCCTGATGGTTGTTGCTACCCCAAGAGAGAAATTCAAGGGTGATTCCTCAGTTGGAATTGTAGCTATTCCCATCTTCTTTGGTGATTGCTCCTTTGTGCATTCCCGACAAAGTTCACAGTGGATTTGCTCCACAACACTCAGCGAGTGTTCATTGCTCCACACACTTCACACCAAATCTGCTGCTTGCGTGCTTGGGGCTTGAGAGCGGCTCAAGTTCATGTTGCGATGTGGAGTGTTCAATTGTTACTGCGAGCAGCTATCGTACCGCGATAGGCGACAAGCCCATCCACTTCAAGATCCAGCTGCTTTCTGCTCCTCCCCTTGAAATTCCGCATTCCTCCGGATTTCCTGCGAAGAGAAATATGATTAAGCAAAGTATCTCAGATTCTTCATAAGTCTTTTCTAAAGCATTACGGCTGCCGAATCCGGCCAAAATTTTTGTGTGGGGTTCCAAACATTCTATAAAAGTGTGCACCAGCATCATTTGACTGATGGTGATGAGGACAGTCCTCAATAATGATTTAAATCTCTCCCAAGCGATGCGATTCTCTCCTTCCTTTGTTTGAAACTTAGAATTTGAATTCAAGCCTTCTTGTTTCTGGGAGGGAAAATCGGATCAAGAACTTCTTTGAAAGATCATCCCATGAGGTGATAGAGTTTGGTGGCTCAGCTTTCAGCCACCTCTTAGCATATCCCAAAGTGAAAATGGGAAAGTGTAAGCGACGTAATGCATTGACACTCCGGCGAGGATGTAAGTGTCACTTATCTCCGGAAAATTCTGAACATATTGTTGTTGTGGGTCCTCGTGAGGGAGACTGTAAACTGCGCTTGTGTGCAGCAATTGCACCATATTTTGTTTCAACTCAGACACTACCCTCCTGGCTCAGGTTTTGCGAATACTAGAAGTAACATTGCTATGTGGGATTGCCACGCTCGCGAGCCAGACGGCTGCTAATTCCTGGGCACTAATACTGCCCGCACGTTGGCAATTAGTTCTGTAGTTGCTCCATGATAGTTTGTCTGAGCAACTGCAACTCTCCCTAGAGCTTCTCTCCGTTGACGATGAAACTGTCGTTCCGGCTCTAAGGATGGATCACCAAACCTTTGTCTCTTGCCGGTGTTCACTTGAGAATGCAGTACTACGCAAAATACAGGCTAAGACCAAGATGTCAACACTAAAATATTGAAATAGCAAACTAACACGTAAAATAAAAGTAAAAATTAAAATTTCACCAATTGCTATTCGGCAATAGCGCCCAAAAACTTGATGAGCCCGCAGAATTGTGTACGGGTCGTACAAGTAATCTGATGGCTCTTTAAGAACAGATATCGAACCCACGGGAATAGGAATACGGGGTGAAACCTTTTTAGATGTTAATTTACTACAACTACAACAGTGAAGACAACAGTGTTGAAAAATTGTTTGTTTTGTAAAATATATTTTGCTTTAAGCTAAGCTATCTATACAATTGAGTCTTAACTATGGATAAGAGCATGCTGAGGCTACAAAGAACATGTGAAGAAACGAACTATCAATATACATGGTTTATCTTTTCCTCCGGTTGCTAGTCGGAACTAATGCCTATGGATTAAAACTCGTATTTGCTTAATATGTGAACAGCACCTACATTTTCGTGATAAGAAGAATTCAAGTTCTATTCTTAAAACCGATTCCACACATGACTAATACAACTTTCGGGTATGTTCTATCCCGAAGGTAAAGCAATTCCCAATTTTCCCAAACCACGAACAGATCATATCCTATTAATTTACAACTTTCCAATTCTTTGCCCTCTCGGGTGAAACCGGACTTTTTGGTTACATTAACATTGTGAATGTTAATGTAGTAAGAACAAGAGTCAAATGAGAACAACCATGGAAGAAAAGAGAAAATAAACCAGCAATCAATAATTACATTTCAACACCAAGTTCATAACCTCAGCAAGAAGAAGGTAGCCACTCATTTTGTGGATTGAACATCGTTAAATGAGTGTTAATCATACAAACAATTGAAGAAAGGAAGAAGAAAGGGATAGAAAAGCCACAAATTTCGTCCTCGAACTACTGTAACCCACGTTCTTGCTCCACCAAGTCAGAATAATTAAAAATGCCCCTAAGTGCTCTATTTATGCTAGGGATAAATTTTCCGGAACAACAAGCAACGTGTCACGGGTGCATCGCGGAGCACTGCCGCTGTGACACGGTCTGTGAGCCCTCTGGAAGTGTCCGCGAGTAATTGCTTCCAACGTGGCACGGCATGTCGCGGGCACAGCCAGCGTGCCACGGTGCAATGTGAGACCCTCTCTGAAATGCAAAGTCTGGAGAATTCCTCCAACGTGGCACGGCTGATCGCGGACCCTCACTGAAATTTGTTTGGAATTTTCCATCCCAGGGCGCGGGGTGCGCCGCGATGGCGGCGTGTCACGGCTCCATCGCGAGCCCTTGCTGATCACCCACTCCACCAACCGCTTCCTTGCTCGTTCCCAGTTCCATCTTCGATTGTTCCCAACATGTCATTTTCTTCACAAAAGCATGTTTTTCCTGCAAAACAACTAATCATGTTGGTTAGTAAAATCACACTTCCGTAAAATTTACAGCGAATGTACACACATTATTAGACAAACAAGGCAAAGTTATACATTTGAGTATCGATTTGGCATATAAATATGCCCCTTATCAACCTTCTCCATAATACGTATCCCATATCCATTCCTCCTTCGAATGGCTCAAACCGATCTGAAGGAGTTGAAAGATAAGTTGAAGGATATCCTAGATAAGGATTTCCTTCAGGCCTAGTAAGTCCCCATGGGTGCCAGGTCTCTTTGTTAGGAAGAAGAATAGTTTATAGGATGTGCATTGATTATCGACAGTTGAATAAGGTCACAATCAAGAATAAGTATCCCCTTTCTAGGATTAATGACTTGTTTGACCAGCTTGGGTTGCTAAATGCTTTTCTAAGATAGACCTGCAGGTTTGATATCACCATCTTAGAGTTAGGAGAGTAACATACCGAAGACATCCTTTAGGACTGGTATGGTCTCTATGAGGCGTACATATTTCTTTTATACTAACTAATGCCCCTGTATCTTTCATGGACTTGATGAACAGGGTGTTCAAGCAGTATTTGGTATGTTCGTGATTGTTTCGTGTATTCTCCTTATACTCTCGGAGCAAAGAGGGACATGCTGCTTATTTGAGGATTGTGTTGTAGATAAACGATTGCCAGTTGTTTGCTAAATTCCCGGTAAGTGAGAGTTTTGAATGAAGTCATTAGCATTCTTGGGTCATGTGGTGTCAGAGGTTGTGCGGGTGGACTTTCAAAAGATAGAGCGTTGAAGAATTGCTGGCTTAGACTGTCAATCCTATAGATATTAGGAGCTTTTTGGGTTTAGTTGGCTACTACAAGAGGTTCTTAGAGGGATCTTCATCCATTACAACACTATTGACTAAGTTGACCCAAAAGAAGGAATAAATTTCACATGGTCGGAAATATGTGAAAATAGTTTTTAAGAGTTAAAGACTTGACTCTATTTAAACTGGCTTGACCCTACTAGAGGGCACGAAAGGTTTTCTTGCAATTTGCGATGCCACTAGGGTTGGTCTTGGTGTGTGTTGATGTATCATTGTAATGTCATTGCGTATGACTCTGGGCAACAAGACACATGAGGAAAAATTGTATGATGCATAAGCTAGATATTTGGAGGCACTACATGTATGGGGTGCATGTAGATGTGTTACGTGGATCACAAGAGCCAGCAATATGTTTACTCAAAGGATCTAAATTTACAGCAGAGGAGATGGTTATAGTTTCTTAAAGGACTATGACATGAGTATCTTTTATCATTCGGGAAAGACCAATGTGATGGCAGGATCTTGTGAAGCTTTCCATGAGTGCTAATCTATGTCGAGGATGAGAGAAGGAATTGGTGAAGGATGTTTGTGGGCTTTCTTGTTTAGGAGTTCGTCTTACCTTGTTCATCAAGATGGTGGTGTTATCATTCAAATGGGTAGAATCTTCATTGGTCACGGAGGTTAAAGCAAGGAGAGATGAGGATCCTATCTTGGTGAAGTTGAAGGAAGTGGTCGAGAATCAAAAAAGTGAGGTATTCTCCCAAAGGGAAGATGGTGTACTCCAATACTCGGGTCGATTGTGTGTTTCGATTATAGACGACTTGAGAGAGCGGATGTTGAGCGATGCTCGCGGCTCTCGCTACTCTATCCATCAGGTTCCAGCAAGATGTATCGTGACCTATGGGAAGTCTATTCGTTGAATGGCATAAAGAAGGAGGTAGTGGAGTTTGTCGCTAGGGTGCTTTATTTTTAACAAGTGAAGGTTGAGCATTAGAGACCTAGAGGTATGGTTCAGGACATCAACATTCCTACTTGGAAGTTGGAAGAGATCAATATGGACTTCATTATAGGTTTGCCTCGTACACGCCAAAAGTATGACTCTATATGGGTGACTATGGACGGAGTTGTGTCGGCCCATTTTCTGCACCGGAAAATCTGCGGATTCAGGCGAGGATTATGCTACACTCTCTACATTTTGTAAGTTGGTTCAGTTGCATGTATACCTGATAAATGTCATTAGTAACATGTTTATAGGACTTATCTTCCGTTGCATGTATTTCCTTTGTCCATCATCTCGGATAGGGGTACTCAGTTCACCTCTCAGTTTTGGAGATAGTTCTAAAGGGACTTGGTACTCTGGTGAAGCTTAGCATAGCTTTTCACCCGCAGACAGATGGTCAGCCCGAGCGGAGCATCCAGACTCTTGAGGGCATGTTGAGATCATGTGTGATTGATTTCAAGGGTAGTTGGGATGATCACTTGCCTCTCATCAAGTTTGCCTACAATAACAGTTATCACTCCAGCATTCAGATGGCTCCGTTTAAGGCTCTTTAAGCATAAAGGTATTGATCACCTATTGGATCGTTTGAGGTAGGTGAGGTACATTGATAGGGCCAGATTCAGTTCATGAGGCTATGGAGAAAGTTCAACTCATTAGAATGATAACTCTCAAATCACACTCCTGTAAAAGTATGAAGCGGACGATGTCAATAAAGAACCCATGAGGTTGGGGTCGATTCCCATAGGGAAGATAATCAGGATGTAGAATGATACTAGTATTTATTCTTTTAGTACAGTTATTTCCTAATGGGGGGTTTTAAATAAAGAATAAAGTAAGAAAGTAGTAGATTGTGGTTGTCATCAAATTTATGCAATTAACCAGGGAGGTGTTCCTCATAGATTCATAACATCTTTTGGTGATTACACTAGTTATCTATCCCATTACTTAGCCCGTAGAACTGATAACATAGTTTCATCCAAATGACTGATTTGTCCTTATTGACTTACTATACCTAATCACCGGATTAGGTTTTTTGAGTGTTTTCATGTTAACCGTTGTCAATTATTTCAAATTAACTATCCTGCGACTGCAGCTCAAGTTATTCAATTAACCATAAAGTTCAAGGATTTGTTGTTTTTCTCTTTTCCTAATCTCTACCTTCTAGGTTGAAGCAAGTAAAGAATTCAGGCAAGTCCTAACATTGTGCTCCCTTAAGAAATGTTTAAGATGAAGAGTAAACAATACAAGCATAAGTATTGGTTTAGAATCACTATATGCAAACCCTAGTTAGTTATTTCACCATGGTTCCAACAACCTTAGTTGTGGTGGTTTTAGCCTCTTACATTTATAAGAGAAGAATTAGAATTTGTGGAAGAAAGATAACTAGAGACTTACAATGTGATTGAAATAAAACCCAATTGATTATTGAACAATTCAACTTTGAACAAATCAAGAACAATGAATAAATTCTTCAAGAAATTTGATGTAATTGATCTCCAAGAATATTGGGAGGTGATTTTGGGCATATTTTTATGCCTATTTGCCATAGTTTTACCCATATTTGATCATGTTTTGAGTGCATAATTCTTAATTTACGCTTAAATTCATGTATGTGTGTGTTTTATGCGCTAACAAAGGATTTGAGTTGATTTGAGCGGGAAACTAAGTAAAATGGGCTCAAAATGATGCAAGATATAATGATTCGAGGAGTTGAAGGGTCTGGTGTTATGGTTGACGCCCTGCACCAAGTCCCAAACTACATAGAACAAAACTTCAAGTTGGGGCTATGCGTGCTAGCCCTTAAACTTAAGAGAATTGCACTTCACAAACTTGGCGAGATAAGTGGCACCCCGCGCCAAAGGTGTCTAGACTTAGAGAAATTCGATGAACACCTTGGCGAGATAGAGGGGGCGGCGTGCCAGACCTTGTCCGGAGCTGAATTATTGGAAATTTGACTAAGTCTGTGGAAAGATACATGGGGCAGCGTGTCGGGGTCATTTTGGGGTAGAAAATGTTGATTTTAAAGCCATGTTTTGAAGGGCAGAAGTGTCATTTGAAGGCTCATCTATAAATAAAGACCTTAGGTCATTTCTTAAGCATTTTTTGACTTCTTGGGGAAGTCTTTAATCATTTTGACTTTTCGTAGTTCTTTTATTAAAGCTTGTAAGTCGTTTGGAAGGAAGACGCAGTTCTATAACTAGGTTTTCTCTTCTTTACTTCGTATTTTCGTATAATGATGACTAAATATTTGCTTTTCCGCTTGTATATGAGTGGATAAACTTATATTCTATGGTTGTGGACATGGTGAATAGTTGATTGTTTGAAAGATTAATTAAATTGAGTTTTGATTCTTCTTTTATCGTTGTTTGTATTTGTTTGTATTAATTTATTATTTATAAGATTGATCACCTTATAATAATCTGTTCGCTTTCGATTGAACTTGGGAAAAAGAATCAAAAGAGTTAAAAATAAATACAAAATAGGAATTCAAAGACCCTTGAACCCATTAGTGATAAGATAAAAGTTGTTGTTGAGTATAGGGATATACCCTTCAACCCCGTTTAGTTGAAATACAAGTAAGCATAACCGTCATTTCATGATTCTCCTGCATCTATTGGGATATAGGCATTAGGGTTCATGAAATAGTTCTTGAATGCTAGGGGTAGTGGCAAGAAATGAGATAATAACTTGCAACTAACAACCATAGGAAGAATCATGCCAATTTAATTACGTCTGCAAAACTCAACTTGAAACCAACCAAGTGTCATTGCCCTAGTCTTTCACCATCATCAAAATACAATCAAGCTTGCATTTGTTTTAGTTAATTTTATATTTGAAGTTTTAGTAGTTTAATTACCAAACCAATCTTCATTTTAATTATTTGGTAGATTAGTGAAAATAAAGTAACAACCTTATAACGATTAAATTGACAAGTCCCTTGGGTACGATATCTGGACTTCAAAATCCTATATTACTTGATGACCACGTGTGCTTGGGAGACATCAGAAGGATCAAAAATCCCGAATACAACTCAAAAAAATCCCAAAAGTATAGGTCTTTTCACAAAAATAACCTAGAAAAATATTTATACAAATAATTAGAAACCTTTCTTAAATTAATAGGGAATCTGCCAAATATGTCACTGCCAGATCTTATGAGTCGGAGCTTGTAACTATGAGTTGTACCTTCCATCCGTACAATTTTAGGTAATCTTGAAATTGGTTAAGTCCTGGGAGTTGGTATGACTCGTATAATGCTATTTCGAGTCATATGTCTCTGTCGTGGTCTGATCCTGTGAAGTCTGGCATCCTCTGAAGTTTTCCATGAGCCTGGGGTACTATCTTACATTGATAGTACAAGTCATGACATCCTCTCGTACTGTGGAATCTGCCAATCAACATTTTCTCTAAAGTTTTTCACGGCTACTCTGGTACGGCTTATACCATGATGGTACAAATCGTACCTAGAGTCATAACTTGGCTAGTGCCTTGTGCAATTCCTCTGAATTTTATCACAAAAGCATAGTACGGCTCATACCACCAAAGTACGGCTCGTACTGAGGCCTGCAACTTCACCATTTTTTCACTCTTTTTACTTCTTTTACATAATTCAACTCCAACACATGATTTCCTTGAAAACACAGCAATAGTGCATCATAAATGTATAAAAACACCTAAGACCATGCATCTTTCCTCAGTTTGAAGCGTCGAGAGTGTTGTAAATCTACAACACATCAAAACCCTCAATTTAAAGCTTTTTCATGTCCTCAAGCAAACAAAACAAAACTATAAAACAACGCTTAACTAGAAAGTAAAGTAGAATACCTACAGCCAACACATCAAAATTTGCACACACAACCATTATCAAATATTAACCCCTTTTTCATTCAAAACCAAGTCAGTTATGCATACATGCAACTACAACTCATGACACATAAGGATCTACATGTTGCATCTAACTATTAGTAGTGAACTGAGTTATCATTAATGCTATTTACACAGACAACTATATATATATATATGTATATGTATATGTATATGTGTGTGTGTGTGTGTGTGTATATATATAGGATCTTGGGACTAACAAGTAAGACACTCTCACAAAGAAGTTCCAGATACTGCACAGCCGATACCATAGGCTTGCCCTTATTTTCTCTACTTTATTTATCAGACAGTCAGCTAGGATCACTATAGGACTTTCATCATCTCATAATGTAGGCTTTGGGTCTGGTTCGGTAGATATGAAAATAGTGACTAACCCTCCTAGGTACTACACACTTTTGCTTCACTTTTTACTTTTTACCCCTTTTTTTCCTTTTTCAGCTTTTTCCTCTCTTTTCCTCCATTCATCTATAATTTGTGGATGTGGTTAATTTTCTCTTTTATTTTTTAACTTTATTTATTACATTTTTCTTTTTCTTTTGTTTTCACCATACCCAACCTTTCATTAACCAGCTTTTTTCTATTTTTCTCCCCCACCTCATCTAGGCATTCCAACAATAGCCACCCTCAACTTAGACTTTTAGTCTTAATTGAGGTTCAAAATGTCCAAGGAGGGACCAGGGCCAAAACAGGTTCACTATAAACAAAATAAGGAAGGTGAATGGGCTAATCAATGAAAAGGTTACTTTTAGGCTCAACCATGGGATCAAGGGATTCATTTAATTTGGTAAGGCAACTCTTACAACCATACTGTTGCCTCTCCAGATAGAGAAAATGGGAAGAGCCTCAACCTGATAGCGTCTTAGCTCACACCTGGCAACCTGTATGCCTTGCATATACCTACAAAGTTCATCAGATAAAGGTTTGCATTGCCAGCTGGTGATGTTTTGCATAATATTATGCCCATTTGCAAAGTTTTTACCCATATTTTTCCTTGCTTTGAGTTCATAATCCTTATGAAATGCATAAATTCATGTTTTCATGTGTGTTTTGAGCTAACCAATGTTTCTAGATGTTTTGAGTAGGTAACCAAGGAAAAGGACCAAAAAATAGCCCAAGGTGTGAAGAAAGCACAGTTCGCTTAGATTTTCCTGGGACTATGGCTAGCGGGCGCGCCAACCCCTAAACTTCAGAGAAATATGCATCAAAGTTGGTGCTACGGATGGCGTGGGGTGCCAGATCACTGGCTTTAAAGATTAAAATTTGATTAACACCTTGGAAATATGGATGGCATAGAGCCTCAGAAGCATTCTATACTTGGGAAATTTTCCTAACATTATGGGGCTATGGATGAAGTAGGGCGTTAGAAGGGTCCTAAAGCTCAAGAATTTGACTAACACTCTGGTTATACGGATGGAGTGGAGCGCCAAAGGTCTTAAAAGTGCAAAAATTTGGCTAAGTCCTTGATTTTATGGTAGGAGTCGGGCGCCTAGATCCATTCATCAAAGGAAATTTGACTAACTCCTTGGGGCTATGCATGAAGCGGCATTCCAAACCCTTCTGGACGGTATATTTATTGATTTTTAAGCCAAACACTTGAGGGCTTTGCATCATTTGAAGGCTCACCTATATATGTAACATCTAGGGTGTTTTTAGCAAATAAGACTTCATTTTATTTGATCGTAGAAGGTTGTAAATGCACCTTTTGGAGGAGAGACAAGTTCTACTTAGGTTTCTTCTTTTCTTTATTATTTTACTGAGAATGATGACGTTATCTTTATTTTTTTCTCTTGTCTATGAGTGGCTAAACACTCATTCTACGGTTTTGGTCACAGTTGATGGTTGATGTTTGAAAGACTGATTAATGCTAGTTTTGATTTTTAATAAAGGTTGTTTATATTTACTTGTCTTAATTGCTTATTCACTAGATTGATCAACTTGTGAGTAAATCTTTTGGCTTTTGATTGAACTAGGGAAAGGGAATCGAAAGGGTTAAAAGTAAATGTAAAACGGGAATTCGAAGATCCTTTGGCCCATTAGTTGAAGGTTAGAAGTTGTTGATGAGCATAGGATATACCCTGCAACCCTATTTAGTTGAAATACAAGTAGGCATAACCGTCGTTTCATATTTCTCCTACGACTATAGGGATATAGGCGTTAGGGTTCATGAGATAATTCTTGGATGCTCGGGAGAGTGGAAAGAAATGGGATAGTAACTTCCAACTAGCAACCTTAGGAGGAATCAATCTAGTGTAATCGGGTCTTAAGAACTCAACCTGAAATCAAAGTGCCAATTCCCTAGATTTTCATCATCATTTGAAGTACAAACAAGTTACAACAAACTTAGTTCTTTAGTTAATTTTACTTTTCAATTTTTTAGTAGTTTAATTCTCCAAATGATTTCTCCATTTCATCTATTTGTTAGAATATAAAAATATAGTAATAACCTTAAAATGATTGATCTGGCAAGTCTCTGAGAGATCAATAATTGGAACTTTACTGTCCTATATTACTTGACGACCACGTGTGCTTGGGTGACATGAGTTGCATTACCACTAAACACCCCTTTCATGTTGAGCAACTGAATCATGGTGCTAGTGATATCAAGTTTGCCCCAATATAAAAATGTGGGGGTACAATATCTCCTATCGACCCTTCCTTGTCGATATTCGGATCCTCGTCATCATCAAACTAAGGAGCATATATATGGCCTCTGCTACCCCATCTGTGATGGTCAGAATTATCTACCATGCACTGAGCATCCTCTATCTCTGGATGAGGAGCTTGATGAGTTAATTCTTCCTAACGAGCCTCAACAGCTAATCTAGCTTGCATTTGTACAGGGGTTTCATTGCACTCCATACTTCGCAGCATCCTTTCAAGCTCTAGATTATGTGAAATAAAAGGGTTTCACTCCGTTGAGTACTTGGCATCCAGCAAGTGACAACCTGGGTGGCCTGGGTGGATCCAAAACCAAAAGTAAATGTAAATGAGAAAATAAAGATTAAAAGTTAAACAAAAGCAATTAATTTAACCTAAGCCATATTCTTCGGCATCAGCGCCACTTTTGATAACACTCAAATCACACCCCTGTAATATGACGCGGACATTGTCAATAAAGAATTCAACTAGGTTGGGGTCCATCCCGTAGAAAATATGATTAGGATGTAGAATAACACTAGCATTTATGGTTCTAGTACAGTTATTTCCTAATGGGGCCTTTAAAGAAAAAATCAAGTACGAAAGTAGTAGATTGTAGTTGTGATCAAATTTATGCAATTAGCTAGGAAGGTTTTCCCCATGGATTCATAACAACTTTGGGTTATTACACTAGTGATCTATCCCAGTACTAGCCTGCAGAACTGATAACATAGGTTCATCCAAACGACTGATTCATCCCTATTGGATGACTATACTCAATCTCCAGATTAGGTCTCTTGAGTGTTTTCATGTTAATCATTATCAATTATTCAAAATTAACTATCCTGCGACCGCAGCTCAAGTTGTTCAATGAGCCATAAAGTTCAAGGATTTGTTATTTTTCTCTTTTCCTAATCTCTACCTCTACCGGTTCAAGCAAGTAAAGATCTTGGATAAGTCTTAACGTTGCGCTCCGTAAAGAAACGTTTAAGATTAAGAGAAGACAATACAAGCATAAGTATTGGTTTAGAATCACTATGTGCAAACCTTAGTTAGTTATTCCACCATGGTTCCCACAATCTTAGGTATGGAGGTTTTAGCCTCTCATATTTGTAAGAGAAGATTTAGAATTCATTGAAGAAATCATAATTAGAGACTTACGATGATGATTGAAATAAAACCCAATTGATTATTGCACAACTCAACTTTGAACAAATCAAGAATAATGAATAAATTCTTCAAGAAATTTTATGTAATTGATCTCCAAGAATATTGGAAGGCTCAACAATCTCGAATACAACTCAAGAAAATCTCAAACGTATCGGTCTTTTCACAAAAATTACCTAGAAAAGTATTTATATAAATAATTAGAAACCTTTTTTAAATTAACAAGAAGTATGCCAAATATATCGTCGCCAGATCCTATGAGTCGTAGCTTGTAACTACAACTCATACCTTTCATCCGTACAATGTTAGGTAATCTTGAAATTGGTTAAGTCTTGGGAGTTGGTATGACTCGTACAATGCTATCATGAGTCATACGTCTCTGTTGTGGTCGGATCCTGTGAAGTCTGGCATCCTATAAAGTTTTCCAAGAGCCTTGGGTACTATTCATACATTGATAGTACGACTCGTGGCATCCTCCCATACCATGAAATCTGCCAATCAACATTTTCTATGATGTTTTCCATGACTACTCTAGTACGGCTCATGCCATGATGGTACAACTCGTACCAAGAGTCATACTTGGCTAGTTCCTTGTGCAGTTCCTCTAAATTTTATCACAAAAGCATATTATGGCTCGTACCACCAAGGTACGATTCGTAGTGAGGCCTACAACTTCACCATTTTTTATACTCTTTTCACTTCTTTTACAGAATTCAACTCCAACACATGATTTCCCTCTGAACACAGTAGAAGTGCATCATATATGTATAAACACACCAAAGACTATGCCTTTTTCCTCAGTTTTAAGCATCAACAGTATTGTAAACCCATAGTACGTCATAGAAAAAGGCTGAAAACAACTTAGAGTCATGAGAAATCCTATGGGAATGTTAGGAGGAGGGAGTTTGAGTTTAAATTTGATTATTGGGTGTTTCTGAAGGTGTCTCTCATGAAAGGAGTCATGGCGTTCAGTAATAAAGGGAAGCTTAGTCCCCGATATGTTGGTCCTTATAGGATTTTAAGGCGAGTTGGCAAAAGTGGCATATGAGTGGAGCTACCAGCGGAGTTATCTTTGGGACATCCTTTTTTCTATGTATCCTTATTAAATAAGTGTATTGATGACCTAGCATTAGTTGTTCCGGTAGAGAGCATTGGGGTGAAGGATAGCCTTACTTATGAGGAGGTTCCAATTGAGAACCTTGGTTAGAAAGTTGAGAAACAAGGAATAGCTTTCATGAAAGTTTTGTGGATAAATTTTCTTTTTGAGGGGTCTACATGGGAAACCGAAGTAGATATGATAGATAGATACCCACATCTTTTTCCTTCCAGCTCAGTTCCATCATGAGGTACCCATTTCACTTCTTAGTATCTATTCAGTTTCATGTCTAGTTTATGTCTCTCAGTTCTTTTCATGTTTTAGCATGCATGTATATTTCATGAATTCAGTTCAATCATGTATCCCAACCGGGAGCTAGTCACTCTGTTAGTTTTTCAGTCTATAGCTTTTAGTTTTGGGATTGTAGTTCTTTCCCTATCTTTTCAGCTTAATTAATCTGCATTTGAGGAAGAATAATCCCAAGAGGGAGATAATGTAACACCCCCAAAGTTCCCTAAGATTAGGATCAGGATTTGGAATCTGATCAGCAGAAAAATCTGCAATTTTTCTCAAAATGACTCATCGTATGAGTCATGGTTTGAAGTTACGGGTCGTAAGAGCAGTCGGGGTAAGCAGCAGTTTCTATTGGTCCAGTAATGAAGACTCATGTAGGAGTCATAGGAGATAGTAACGATTCAAGGTATGACTCATTTTAGTGAACAATGAGTCATGGAAGCAATCGTGGTTTGGGTCTGTTGAGGAAAGGTCCGATGTCACGAGTCATGATACAACTCGTTGTAGGAAACAATGCCTCATAGTATGAGTCATAACTTGACTCGTGGTTAGGGGTCCTATCCTCTGCACTACCACCTCACGACTATCTACAAAGACTCATTTTTTCCTACANCTACAAAGACTCATTTTTTCCTACAACAAGTCATACCATGACTAGTGACATCGGAGCTTCCCTTAGCAAACCTAAACCATGACTGCCTTGCACGAGTCTTTGTTCCCTACAATGAGTCATACCTTGACTCATTACTTCCTCCTATGACTCATACCATGAGTCGTCATTACTGGACCAGGAGAAGCTATTGCTTACCACGACTTCTCTTATGACCAGTAACTTCAAACCATGACTCACACGACTAGTCATTATGAGAAAAGTTATAGATTTTTCTGCTGATTAGATTCCAAATCCTGAGCCAAACCTTAGGGAACTTTAGGGTGTTACATTGACCTTAGACTTGGTCAACTTCTTCGTGAGGACGGTTGGTTGCCATAGTGGCTATCATCTGAACCCGCTCCTGATTCTCCTTCGTTGAATGATATAGAGAAGGAGTCCCCACATTGATTCATCCACTTTGGTCCCCACTATGCCAAGCATGGTTGTTCTTTGCTATTTTGTCAAAAAATGATGGATATTCTATTGAAGGTCTTGTCCATGAAGCACCCACTAGCGACATTATTGGCAACGGACTGTGTCAAGGCATCTAACCCGATGTAAAATTTCTCCAACAAGATATGCTCTGCGAATCTGTGGTTGGGTGCCTGAAGGATGTATTGTTGAAATCTCTCTTACGCTTCGAACAACTATTCTCCTGGTAGCTACCGAAAATAAAATATCTTATCCCGTTGCTCCCCCTTTTTTCTAGGCAGATATTATTTCTGCAGGAAGACACTCACCAACTCTTACCAAGTATGAATTGAGTTTGGAGGGATTTTATGCAACCAATCCCTTGCCTCACCGGCCAATGAGTATTTGAACATTCGTAACCGAATTGCATCATCAGAAATATTATTTTGCTTATGAAGGTTGCAAAACTCCAAGAAACTTTTTAAGTGCTGATGGGGGTCATTGTCCGTGGAGTTATGAAATTGTTCCTCTGCCTTTAGCATAGTGTAGATATTGGAGTCAGTCCTGAATGAGGAAGCATTTACCCTCGGTGGGACGATCACACTCACATAGTCAACTTCCTCATTCACGTATGCAAACACGTTTTCTAAATATTCAGTCGGAAGAGCTACCATGATCCTGTATCAAGAGATAAAAAAATAAGAAAAGGTAAAAGCATATATCTAAGCAAGAAAACAAGACTGTTAGGGATAGATAGGGCTTATGCAATAGTCCCCGGCAATGGTGCCATAATATTTGATGTCATTCAAATCTACTCCCAATATCGGATAGTGTAAACGATTGCAGCAAATATAGAACCCAACAAGCAGTTGGGGTCAAATCTCACATAGAATACTTAAAGACTAGACTATTTAGTACTAAATAGTAAATTATTGTAAGATTAGAGTCTATTCTGAATCAGAGTAATGAAATTTAACTAAGACTACAGAGTGAAATAAGCTAGGGTTGTAATCAATTATATATAATTATAGGGAAGTGACCCCAACGATGGGTCGATCCCCCTAAATTACCCAATGTGAAAGAATTAAGAGTGGGATAGGGATGAACATGCAAGAAATTTAATTAGGCAACCTACGAGTATCTTTTAATAACACCATAGGTGTCAATCTACTTCAATTTTGTCAAATTAAAGAGAACTCTCTTCTACCCAATTGCTTGTTGTCAATTAGAATTCAACCTATGTGTAGGAGAATCCATTAAACACAGGTTATGCCTTGAGTTATTGTTGGTTGATGTTAACCCAACCTAAATTTGCTCTTTCAAGCTTCATAAAGGTAATTGGGAAGGATTAGATGACTCTCATCACCAATCGACACACTACAAAGCAAGAATCAATCAAATGGTCATAAGCCCAAATTCAATTTTAATAAATTGAGATCATTAGGGTTCATAATCCTAGATTTGGGTATAGTTATACATAGCAAGAAGAATAAGAAAAGCAAATTAATTAAGCATTATTACCAAGGGAAATTGAAATCTTCAATAGATGAATGTAAATCTTCAAGTTAATAGCTAAGATCTAGAATCTACTTTGAAACTAGAGCTAAACTAGCTAACTTCTATTCTCTACTCCAAGTATGAACTAATTAATGAATAAGGTCTCCAAAAATTACAACAAAAATCTATTTATACTATTTCCCAAAAAGCCTATTTAATTCAAACTTCAGAGTACCAGGTGCGCAAGGACGAACCTTCTTTTTGACCGTACTTTACTTTTTAGCCTCTGTTCCACAGCTTGTCGTCCTTTAAAAGATGGATTGTCCTTTGAAAAGATGGTCCTATCTTGCACTGCACTTTACAATTCCCGTTCTGCCTAACTCGAGTCCAATCTTCAATTAATGGACCATCCATTTGGAAGATGGTCCGTCCCTTCAACCGTACTATAAGGACTTTTTTGTTGGGTTTCTAGAATCTGCAGCTTGGAAGGAATGGTAAGAAGTGTGGACCATCTTTCAAACAGATGGCCTGTATGTTGCCTCGTCCTTTGGGCACTTTTCTGGCCTAAATTCCTTTCATCTTTTCATTTCTTGAGTTCCTGAAATATAGGATAATAAAATTAGTTTCTACTTAATTTAACTCCTAAAGGCATGAAAAATTCTATGAAATGAAGTAAATATGTGCCATTAATTCCCAACATATCAACACGCATACCCGTTAGGTGCCATGCACTTGTCCTTTGTCCCTAACTATTCAAGGTTACCTTGACAACACTCAAGTATCTTGGTTGAACACCATGCCACGGACATCCAACCACGCACATTGCTTCTAAATCCCACAAGTGCCCGTGTCAAGGGGCGATGTACAAGCCCTTGACATGTCATAGCCAACATAACTCATGTCCTAACCTTAGGGTCTACCCACTAGTTGAACTCGATGTCCTTGTTAAGGCCATCTTAATATAGTCCTTAATCTGCTTCTTAAATTTCCATAGCTTAGTATTCTTCTCTCAAGTCACATCTGACTAGGACTTGCCTTTCCAACGAATCAAGAACTTTGTTTGCCTATTTTTCTTGCTCATGCCTAGAATTCGATGATCAAGCACCTTTTCATTCTCAGCTTTGTACTATGTGTGCACCACAAGAGGAGCTCTCTTCACTTTGTTCTTACTTGAATCTAGAATCTTCAGAATATATCTTTAAAAAACTGACATGAAAAGTAGGATGTACCTTCAATCTTTCTAGCAGTTTCAGTTTGTAAGCAACTTCGCTTATCTTTTCCACAACCTCAAACGGGCCATCATATTTGGAAATTAGTCCTCTATTCCTATGGTTAGTCACAACCTATTTCCAAATTTGCAAAGTGAGTTTGAGCATCACCTTGTCACCCACCTTGAATTCTAATGAGTGTCTACGCTAATCGACATATTTTTTCATGCGTTTCTGTGCCTTGCGTAAACTATCATGCGCTTCTACAAGCATATCATGCTTTTCCTTTACATAATGGTAAGCAGTTGGACACTTTACATGACTCTTCTACTTTGCAATATCTAGTGGCATCCTAGACTGTCTACCTAAAACTAACTCAAATGGACTCATTTATGTTACAGATGACTTGTGTAGATAGTAGCAAAACTGTGTCATATCCAACAAGTCTACCTAGTTCCATTAGCTCGTCCCCAGATTTGAAATGGGACTTAGAACCACGAATGGCTCCAAGCTAACCCATGGCATAGCATAATTCTAACATAACAACAGCTACTAGATTCTATTTGAGTGGAAGCTTAACTAAAACATAACTAATAAAAAGAAAAGGATAAAATCTGAAAGCAACACTCAGTCATAAGCTGAAACTAGTACTACACTGTCTGAAGCCTCTACTAGTCTGATGAGCTGCTGGGACAAGCCCCTAGCTAACTCCAAAATTTGCAACTAGATATATACTGAAACAAAGAAAAATATAACTCCATCCTCAGAAGATGAGGACTCACCACTTGACAGCTGATAGAGTCTGGAACGTGACTAACCGCGGGGCTGAGTCTAAATACATGGATCTATATCATAAAACGATATAGCACATAAAGTATGCGGAAAATACTTGAAATGTACTGAGTATATGGAAAACATAACTAAAACTAGAAAATATGCAAGTACATTGAGAAAGACTGTTTGAATACATAAATGCATACATAATTGACATGAAGTGCAATAACCCTAACTGAGATGCATAGATACTAACATGATATGCTTGTTTGAAAATATTTAATGAAATATAAGTAAATCTAGTTTTTGGGTCATGTGTATGTACTGAAGACTGAATCTGAAATCATAAAAAACTAAACTAAATTACTATACTAGAAATGAAACTGAGCTATCCTGTGGGAGAGACTATTAGCCGACAAACTCCAATGTGAGCCTCATGGAGCCCAACCTGTAACCCCAGTTGGAATAGTGTTCATACCTTGCCAACGGTAAGAACTCTGATTGGCATGATATCATCGTGAACTCAGGGAGACAATCTCTAATAACGATGAACCCTGCATACGCCCATAGAGACAAGGGAGATAGTCTCAATAACGAAGATCTCATATTCCTCGGGTTAAGGGAAACAATATCTACTATTGGGAATCCCTTATCCTATGGTGTCACGTAGTTTTGAGACCTAGGTACGTCGGAACCCTGACCTACTCAGTGCTAAGTACCACCCCCCACTAAACATAAAGATACATGTAACTAAAAGTCTGAAGCTAATGTCATAATACTATTCAAAATCACTTTACCTAACAAGGATCTCGAGAGTCAAAAGTACCATGAACATGCTAATACTGAGGGCTCAAATCTGATGTTCTAAGACTAGTCAGGGCTACTTTCTAACTAGAAAGAGGCCTAAGAGTCTAAAGAACCATAAATATGTTGATCATATTGATATCATTAAAATCATATACTCAAAAATAGTGTAAATCATATGTACTAACTTCATGGAAAAATCATATATCTCAGACGGACCACATTTTTGAAAACAACTAATTCATGGGCTTAACTTTAGGAAATCATGCTAACATCTAATCATTGAAATTCATCATGCAATAGAATGTGAAATCATGAACATCATCTGCTATTTATTATAAGGACCTTGAAAATCATGGAAGACATGAGAGAAAACATTCATAGAATAGAAACCTTAAGACATGTTTTTCTATGGAATCAAGGTAGCTAGGGTTTTGGACATAAATTAGGACACAAGGATGAAAGAAGATCCTTGTCGAAGTCCCATATACCTGGCTTGAAGAAATCCCCCACTAGAACTTGAATATTGAAGCTCTTAGAGAGGAACCCTAGGTGTTCTTGAGCCTTGAGAGAAAGAGAGAAGAAGAGCTTACAGATAATTTAGGTGGAATGAAGGATTAGGATAGGAAAAAATCCCTTTAATTCATCCCTTAGGAGTCCCAAAATGACATCATTTAGGAGTTAGAAGCATAGCATTTTACAAAGATACCCCTGAAGATTCGCCTTAAAATTTGCCCCCCAGTGCCAATAACCTACACAACGGGTCATTGTCTGCCATAATGACTCATTGGATCCATTCGTTCCTTCTAGAGCAAATTTGTAGTTTTTTATTCTTTAACCAACGATAAGATAGGATGACTCGTTGAGGGACTTGACGTGTCGTTCCTTGACCTGTCTCCACTAGCAACTACTTCTCTAGTAAGTAATCTTGTCACTCGATGAGTAACTTAAGGAGTCATCTGGGGATACGGTGACTCGTTCCTCAATCCGTTCTTAACACTAGAATTTAATACTTTCTCCACCACTACGCACTTAACAGGTCAAATGATGACTCATGGGGAGTCCTAATGACTCATCATCCCACTCATCATGACTTTCGGAATATAACTATTTCTCTAACTTAGCACCACTTAACGGTTCACTCAATGATCCGTCAAGTGACTTAAAGAGTCACCTGAAGATTCATTTTGTGACTTAGTGCTGATTTTTTTGTTTTCTCTATTTCAACCCTCAGGTATGATCTTATGGACTTCTGGAGTGTTACATTATCTCCCCCTTGGGAAAATTCATCCTCGAATGGAGAGTAACTAAGAGTAGGGAGAGCTACAATCCCAAGAAACTAAATACTAAAGGCTGAGTGTTGATGAAGTATCTCACTTTGGGCTAAATTACATAGCTAAACTGAATTCATGAATCATGCATGCATGCTAAGACATGAGAAGGACTGAAAGACATGAGACTGACATGGAACTAGGTAGAGTACTGAGGAGGAACTATTTCTCCAAACTGAAACGGAGCTAGTAAGAATGGAGTTATCAATCTCGAAACTGCTTTCTAATATCGGACTAGCTATCATGGTATCTGATCTGACTGAGAGTATGACTTAACTAAATGCATTTTCCCCATGTGTCCCCTTTCACTGGTTATTCCCTTCGTAAACCTCCAATGAGGTCAACTCCATTGCCTCTTTCCTGAACTACGAACTTGACGTACCAAGGTTTCAACTGGAACCTCCTTCTATTAGAGTCTTTCACTCCCATCAACACCTTATCACCTTAACATCTGTTCTCCTTATATAAGAACACCATGTTAACTACACCAACTTCCCAAATGCCAACACACAATGCAAGCCTATCATTTCACTTATCTTACGGCTCCGTTGTAGCTCATATTATTCCAAAAGCTCCTTAGAATCCCTAACATGGCTAACAACTGCACTTCATGAACTTCTACTATTGAGCATCTAAGGCATGGATGGGGAGTCAATTTAGGGCATATCCATTACAAATATCATTTCTATTTTGGTAATACATACATAGGGCTAAGGCTAAGGAAATCATAAGCACAAATTATTTACAAAAATCTAAACCGAGCACATACATGAGGTAGCATGATCTGCTGAGTTGTTAAGGAAAATTCTAAGGACTGAGTTCATAGAGATGGGCATAATGGGAGACATGAGTTTACATACCTAACTAATTTCGTGACATAAAGCTGAGATTTATAAAATCATGGTGGAAGACTAGGATCGCTGTCTGAAGAAGTTACCTATCTTTATGGAAATCTAAACATAGGCATGAGTAGAGTGTAATGTTGACTGAAACTTAGGGGAAACACCAGGATAGGAATGGATCGACATCCCAAAGATTCTATATCTGGAACTACCCTACTAGAGTACTTACTACTTGACTTTCCCTTCAACTTATCATCTCCCCCTTAGCTTAAAGCCATCATTCCAAGGCTCTTGGATCCTTTCTTAAGGCTAGGCTGTAGAACTACTAGCTCTTGACTTTCCATTCACCCCTACAGCTATTACTGAAGGGTTCATACTCATAATCATTTCATACCATCCACGGACAAATCTTATACTAGAATGCAAAAAGAGTCTTATGCCTTATACTACAACTCCTGGGTCTAACAATATGCAAGAATCAATCATGAAAAGCTCATAACATACCTGTGACTATTTTGGAGAGCTTCCCCGATCCTTACATGATGACAGGGTGTAGAAGTGGTCCTGACAGTGTCCACTACCCATACCAGTTGATGTGTTCTGCTGAGGTGGGCAGGCTGTCGGAGTTACTGAAGAGGTGGCTGGGGATCTACCTTCTCCCCATTTGGCTGCTAGGAAATCTCTAAGTTTATGGCCAAACTTTCCGCACCAAAAGCAAGCTTCTGAACCAACCATACACTCTCCTAAATGGTTCTTTCCATAGTCCTTGGAAGATGGGTATGTAATCTCTCTCACCATGGGTCTGTATGGAACACTAGTTGTCGATGGTGTTGGGACTGATGACCTCTGACGGGACTGGGAATGAGGTCTACCACTCATCCTCTGCTGGGAATACTTTGAGTCCCCTGTCCTTGCTCTTTTTCCCCCCCTTTCCAACTCCTTTAACTTTTCCTTCTCGATCTGTTGGGCATAGAACATGAGTCTAGAAATTTCTATTCACTGATAAGCATCACAATCCTACACTCCTTGACTACTAAATATGAGACTCAATTTATGAACCTGCTCATGCGAGCCCTCAGCTCAGCAACTATCTTCGGAACATATTTTTACAATTGAGTGAACTTCAAAGCATACTCCTGCATAATTACATCATTCTATTTCAAGTTGACGAACTCCACAGCCTTTGCTTCCATCAATTTCGGGGGAAAAAACCTGTCCAAGAAGGCTATCACAATTTCGTTCCAATTCAATGGAGTTGAACCTGTCCTATGTCTTTCCTTCCATTGTCTAAACCAAATATGAGCTACCCCCTTAAGCTGATAAGAGGATAGGTCTGCACTCTCCTCCCCGAACATCCCCATAATCTAGGTAATCTTCTGAATCTCCTCTATAAATTTATGTGGATCCTCATCCACCTTCAACCCAAAGAATTCTGGCGGGTTCATTCTAATGAAATCTCGCACCCTTGCCGCCCTAGCATTCCTATTAGGGTCAACGGCTATCACTACCTAATCATTGGCCTGTGCTGTGAAGGCCTACCACAACATCTAAAATGTAGCCCAAAACTTTACATTGGTAACCTGCTCATTCGTCGGGGCTGGAGGGGCTGGCTGGTGCCCATTACCATTTCTCTTTCCATTTGTTCATTTGGGAGGCATTGTCTGTGAATGCGTAAAGTACAATTTAGAAGGAGAACTTTTAGAGTTTCACACTCTATGCATGATAAGAATCATGAAGAAAGGGAATTTTCCTTATAATGCCTTGTAGACTCCTCCTCATAAGCGTGGCGCGCTTCACACCCATGAAAAAGACTCTACATGACGTGACTTTCAGACACCCTAGGACACTATAAACCTAATGCTCTAATACGAAGTTTGTCACAGCCTGAGCTTAGACCCCGAACACGACACGGGACTTAGAATCACGAATGGCTCCAAGGTAATGCATGGCATTGCATAATTCTAACATAACAACATCTAATAGATTCTATCTGAGTAGAAGCTTAACTAAAACATAACTAATAAAAGGAAAAGGATAAAATCTGATAGCAACACTGAGTCATAAGCTGAAACTACTACTACACTATCCGAAAGCCTCTATTAGTCTAGTGAACTGCTGGGACAAGCGCCCAACTAACTCCAAAATCTACAACTAGAAATATACTGAAATAATGAAAAATATAGCTCCCGTTCTCGGAAGATAAGGACTCATCACTAACAACTGGTAGAGTTTGGAAAGTGTCGAACCGTGGGACTGGGTTTGAATACCTAGATCTATATCATAAAATGATATAGCACATAAAGTATGCGGTCAGTATTTGAATTATACTAAGTATATGGGAAATGTAACTAAAACTAGAAAACATGCAAGTACACTGAGAAAGACTGTCTGAATACATAACTGCATGCATAACTGAGGTGAAGTACTATGACACTAACTGAGATGCATAGATACTGACATGATATGCTCGTTTGGATACATTTAATGAAATATAAGTAAATCTAGTTTTTGGGTCATGTGTATGTACTGAAGACTAAATCTAAAATCATAAACTTAAAAACTAAACTGAAATAACTATACTGGAATTGAAACTGAGCTATCCTGTGGGAGAGACTATTAACCGACAAACTCCAATGTGAGCCTCATGGATTGACCTGTAACCCCGGTTGGAAGGGTGTTCATACCTTGCCAAGGGAAAGAACTCTGACTGGTGTGATATCATTGTGAACTCAGGGAGACAATCTGTAATAACGATGACCCCTGCATGCGCCCATTGAGGCAAGGGATACACTCTCAATAATGAGGATCCCATATTCCTCGTGCTAAGGGAAATATTATCTACTAGTTGGGAATCCCTTATCCTACGGTGACATGTAGTTTTGAGGCCTGGGTACGTTAAAACCCTAGCCTACTCGGTGCTAAGTAATATTCCCGACTGAACATAAAGATACATGTAACTGAAATTCTGATGCTAATGTCCTAAGACTAGTCGAAACTACTTTACCTAACAAGGATCCCGAGATTCTAAAGGACTGTAAACATGCTAATACGAAGGGCTCAAATCTGATGTTCTAAGACTAGTTAGGCTACTTTCTAACTAGCAAGAGGCCTGAGAGTCTAAAGAACCATATAAATACTGATGATACTGATATCATGAAAATCATAGTGTAAATCATATGTACTGCTTTCATTGAAAAATCTTATATCTTAAATGGACCATATTTCGAAAACAACTAATTCATGGGCTTAACTTTGGTAAATCATGCTAACATCTAATCATGGGAATCCTCATGCAACTAAAAGTGAAATCATGAACATCTTGTGCTATTTATTATAAGGACCTTGAAAATCATGGAAGACATGAGAGAAAACATTCATAGAATAGAAACCCTAAGACATGTTTTTCTAGGGAATCAAGGTAGCTAGGGTTTTGGACATAAATTGGGACACAAGGATGCAATAAGATCCTTGTTTAAGTCCCACATAATTGGCTTGAAGAAATTCCCCATTAGCAGTTGAATCTTCAATCTCTTGGAGAGGAACCCTAGGTGTTCTTGAGCCTTGAGAAGAAGCGAGAAGAAGAACTTACGGATGATTTATGTGGAATGAGGGATTAGTCTAGGAAATAATCCCTTTAATTCATCCCTTAGGATTCCAAAAATGATATCATTTAGGAGTTAGAAGCATAATATTTTACTAAAATACCCCTGAAAATTCACCTTAAAAATCTGCCCGCTAGTGCCAACGACCTACACAATGGGTCGTTGTCTGCCATAATGACTTGTTGGATCCAACCATTCTTTTTGGAGAAAATTCGTAGTTTTCTGATTCTTCAACCAATGATTAGACAGGAAGACTTATTGGGGGACTTGAAGGGTCGTTCCTTTACTTGTTGTCACCGGAAACTACCTAACCATTCTTTAATATTCTCACTCAATGAGTAACTTAACTAGTCGTTAGGGGACAGGACGACTCATCCCTTAATCCTTTCTGAACACTAGCATTCAATACTTTCTCCACCACTACACACTTAACGGGACAAATGATGACTCGTGGGGAGTCCTTGATGTGTCATGACTTTATGGCACTTTCGACACTTAAAATAAAGAAAATATAAAAATTCTAGGTATGTTTATGTAGATATAACGTTTTGTTGTTAAGTGTTGCAGGAAAACAGGTCTGGAAAGTGAAATGACCAAAGTAAGGCAAAAATGGAACAAAACACAGGTTGCTACTCAGGTCATGAGTCGTCGTCCCAATGGATGACTTGTTCCTAGAGTCGTGGGAGGAGATTAAGTTTTGATGAGAAGAACCAAAGTATCTAACGAGTTGAAGGAACGACTCATTACATCTTGTAATGAGTCTTTATGATGGTCGTGAAGACTGGGAATACTTGATGAAAAACAAAGCAAGGATGTAACGAAGGACGTAACGAGTCGTCGGGAGACTTAACCACTCGTCATGAGTTGCTAAGATGATCTGTCAAGTGCACTGGAGTTTTGTGTGATCAGGTGCCACAAGGGACCTAACGACTCGTGCCCTGACCTGACGAGTCGTTAGGTGACCCATTACCGTGACTGGACAAGTTTCCGAGGACAACTAAATTTCACTGGCCATGACTCGTTAGGAGACCTAACGAGTCATTACATGGCCCGTTACCACTGCTAACCTGGATTTTGTTTTTAGTTAGGAAAGGTTTTTTTGGAACTATAAATACATTATTTAGGTTTATTTTTGACGTATCGTTTGTTTTACTATTTTTCACGTGGATTTTGGTGTTGTTAATGACCATTCTTGGTTCAAGAAATAGAGTTTGTAATTTTGTTCATGATTTTGAGGATTAAAACAACATTGAAGTTTTGTTCATCAGTTTAGGTGATTTATTCAATTCAAGTGGTTTTCTTCTACGATTCTTTGTAAGTTACAATTATGATTTCTTCTATATTTTGTGATTGTAATCATACAAGCATGAGTAGCTAAAACCATAACTAGGGTTTTGGGAACCATGATGAGTTAACACACATAGGTAAAAATACTTAGTGAATCTTAGATGGGATTTATGCATGTATTGTTTTTCCCTTCATTTTAATTGCTACTTAACGGTTGCAAACATTGGAAATTACCTTATTGTTACTCACCGGATCAAGGGAGTAATGAATGGGAAAAGGGACTAACAACGGAGATTTGAGGCTATCAACCCTAATCTAATAGCTTGACCTTGTCCGGGAATAGCTAATCTGATATTAAGGGTAAGGGTTCGTTAAGCATACACCCAAATACGGATCAAGTTGCGTGGTGATAATAATCTAGATAGGGGACCAACCATTTAGGTGAATTTAACTTACCAATATTACATGCTAAACACCGGAATAGATCACTAGCATAAAAGTCTTGTGGTTATGAAGTCATGGGGAACACAATCCTAGTCACTTTGTTAATTAAATACAATCGAAATTGACTTAATCATCTACTAGTCTTTACTCTTGTTTATTATTTTGTTTTTCAAACCTCCCCCCAGGAAATAAGTAAGCCGATAGTATTAGCTAAACGCATTAACTCAAGTTCTCATCATATTCCTTGTGGGATTTGACCCCAACCCTAGTTGGATTCTATATTTGACATCAACCGCTTTATATCTCATTTACAAGGTGTAATTTGGGCGACATCAAATTTTGGCATCGTTGCCGGGGAATACGGCTCAGGCTTTTGTTAATTGTGTTTGGTTTACCATTGGTCCTTATTTACTTTTTATTTTTCTTTTGTTGTTTTTGTTCTTAATAGGTCTTACGTTCGTGCATGCCCAGTACAAGGAGCCAAGGAAAATCCCTAGTTCCAATTTATCACGAACTTGAACAAACACTGGGAAATTTGAGGAGAATGGCCAACGTGCATGAGAAAGAGATAGTGGAACAGGCTACGACTAGGATGTTGGCTGAGGAAAAAGCTTTGGCAAGAGATAGAGAGTTAGCAAGGGTTGCTGAAAAGCAATTCCTACCTACCGAAGTTGAGCGATCTAGAAGGAACAGAGGTCCAAACCAGCAGAGGCACCGGTACTTCGATGATGACGATGATGCTAATATTGACGAAGCCGGTGCCACTGGAGCTATTGTCCCTCCCCCTTTGCCTGCTGGGGAAAAATTTGACATTACCAATGCTATGATCCAACTGCTCAACATGAAGGGGATATTTTCGGATCATACAACGGATGATGCACATACTCACTTGACTAATTTCATGGGTATCTGCAAAGCATAAAAACAACCGGGAGTGAGTTAGGATGCAATCAAGCTGAGGTTATTTTCCTTTTCACTAGCGAGTGAGGCAACATTGTGGTTTACTGAATTGCCAAATGATTCTATCACTACTTGGGGGAGCTTGAGAGAGCTTTTCTTGAAAGATTCTTTCCACCTTCTAGAGCTTTGCGGCTTAAAGATAAGACATACAACTTCAGGAAGTTATATTCTGAGGCACTTCACGAGACATGGTTGCGGTTCAACAAGAAGCTCAAAAAAGGTGCCCAACCACATGATCCCAGATGATACATTGTTGGAGATTTTCTATAGATCTCTGAATGCTAACACCGAGGTGGTGGATGATATCTTCTATGGAGAAACATTCATGAGTCACACTTATACTGAAGCTGTTGAGGTCCTTAACAGGATCACTAAAACAAACCGTGCATGGCACACAAGAGAGTCAGAGGATCCGGTTGGTATTTATGTAGTAGGTATGTCTGTAGAGCGAAGAAGAAAGGATGAAGAGCAATAATAGGATATTGTTGAGATCAAAACCACAATGGGGATATGTGCTAAGCATTTGATAGGAGTCGAGGCTGAAAAGGTGAGTGTTGTGGGTTCTCAGAGTAAGGCCCCAAGAATTGATGGGGGCAAATCAGAATCTGAAGAGGAAGCAAATAATCTTAATGTTCAAGAGGTGAGTTTTCATAATAACACCCGAGGGTCTAACCAAGACTCTTGGCGTCAATGTCAGGGGAACCAAGGTTGAAACTTTTACAGAGACAACAATTACAATCGACGTCAATACAGAGACAATGGAGACTAGAAAAAGCATAAGGAGTACAAGAATGACATAAGTGGTCTATATGTTCCTCCAAGGATCCGTGAGCCAGAGTCTAGTGGTTCAAGGGTGGAAGAAATTTTTTCTAAGTACTTAAGAAAATGGAGGCGACAGATGGCCATTTCAAGGAACTCCACGCCGATATTTCTTGTATGAACCAAAAGGTGGAATCACATGTCGTGGCCATTAAGCAGATTGAGCAGCAGCTTAGTCAGATGTATGTTTGGATGAACCATAGGCAGAAGGGCATACTTCCTAGCAATACAGTTAAAAATCCAATAAATGATAGTCATTGCACGGCGGTCACTAGTAGGAGTTGGAAGGCGACAGTTGATCCCCCGAGGCCGGTTGTGACTGATGAGATAGTTGAGCCCATGGTGATTGATGATGATAAGGTGTTGGACTCCAAGGAGCAGATTTCTGTTGATGATTCCACGGATATGATAGATCCTAATAATTCAAAGGAGCATGGGTCTGGCAAAGAGAAGGAGAAGGAGGCACCTTAAAAGATCACACCTATTCCTATACCTCCTCCCCCTTTTCCACATAGGTCGAAGAAAAAGGTTGAAGATGGGAAGTATCACAAATTTATTTCAATGCTGAAACAACTATCTGTGAACATCCCATTGGTCGAGGCACTTAAGTAGATGCCTGACTATGCTAAATTCTTGAAGGACCTTGTCACTAGAAAGAGGACCCTGAGCTTCGAACCTGTAGATAATTTGCACCATTGTAGTGAAATAGCATCTCATTCTCTTGTTCAAAAAAAGAAAGACCCTGGAGCTTTTATAATACCGTGCACTATTTGAGCCTTTAATTTTGCTAAGGCACTATGTGATCTGGGTGCTAGTATTAACTTGATACCTTTAGCAGTGTTCAGGCAGTTGGGCTTAGGAGCCCCCAAACCAACTACAATGCATCTTTCGATGGCAGATCACATGGTGAAAATTCAGTGGGGATTCTCTATGATGTTCTAGTGAAGGTAGAGTCTCTTATATTTCCGATCTACTTCGGCATTCTAGACTGTTAGTTTGATTTTGAGGTTCCCATTATCTTGGGGCAACCATTCCTTGCCACCGGACGTGCTCTTGTAGATATGGAAACTGGACAGATGAAATTTCAATTGAACAATGAGGAGGTGACATTCAATGTATACTGGTCCATGACGCAACCAAATGACATGAGGGTGGTCTCAGTGATTGATGTTGTGGAACCTAAGTTTCCACTTATGCCCATTGAGGACTTAGTAGCAATTTTGATGAGTGTTGGTGCTGAGGAGATCCATGGGAGTGAGGAGATAGTTAATGCACTTGCTAGTATGGGGTCATACACCTATGCTCCAAAGAAGATTGATCTTGATTTGAAGAATCGGGTGACCCCACCGGCCAAGCCATCAATTGAGGAGCCTTTGGTATTGGAGCTCAAAGCACTCTTGTCTCACTTGCAGTATGTATTTTTGGGGACCGGTAACAGTTTACCGGTCATTGTTGCAGCTGACTTGGAGGAATGGCAAGTGGAGGCTTTGGTCTCCATTCTGAAGAGATATAAAAAATCCATCAGGTGGACCATTGCAGACATTATTAGAATACCATTCGGTATTTGCACTAATAAGATCCATCTAGAGCCAGATTGTATTTCGAGCATTGAGCATCAGCGTAGGTTGAATCCACCTTGCAAGAGGTGGTCAAGAAGGAAATCATCAAGTGGTTGGATGCGGGCGTGGTTTACCCTATTGCCGACAGCAAATGGGTGAGCCAATTTAATGTGTACCAAAGAAGGGAGGAATCACAATGGTCCCAAATGCTAACAATGAGCTTATTCCACTCATATCAGTCACCGGTTGGAGATTATACATGGACTATAGGAAGTTGAACCATTGGAATCAGAAAGATCACTTTCCTGTGCCATTCATGGATCAGATGCTAGATCGACTTGCAGACAAAGGATGGTACTATTTTATTGATGGTTATTCGGGATACAATTAGATATTTATAGCCCCCGAAGACCAAGAGAAAACAACTTTCACCTGTCCATATGGTACATTTTCTTTCAAGAGGATGTCGTTCGGGTTATGTAATGCGCTCGCCACTTTTCAGCGCTGGATGATGTCCATATTTTCTACATGGTGGAGGATACCATTGAAGTCTTTATGGATGACTTCTCGATGGTGGGTGATTCATTCGATGATTGTTTGGCTCATTTGTTCAAGGTGTTGCAACAATGAGAAGAGACCAACTTGGTGCTTTATTGGGAAAAGTGCCATTTCATGATCAAAGAAGGTATAGTGCTCGGCCACAAGATTTTTGGTAAGGGTATTAAGGTGGACAGAGCAAAGATCGATGTTATTGCTAGTCTACCACCTCCTATTTTTGTGAAGGGTGTTAGAAGCTTTTTAGGGCATGCAGGATTTTATAGGAGATTCATCAAGGATTTCTCAAAGATTTCACATCCCTTGTGTAAGCTACTTGAGAAAGAGGTGAAGTTTGTGTTTGATGATGCATGTCTGAAGGCTTTTGAAGGCCTAAAGGAGAAATTGACCATTAACCCGGTCATAGTGTCACCTGACTGGTCCTTACCATTTGAGATTATGTATGATGCTAGCAGAGTTTCCCTGGGAGATGTTTTGGGCCAAAGGTCTGAAAAGATTTTCCATCCTATTTATTATGCTAGTAAGGCTCTTAATGCAGCTTAGAAAAATTACACTGTGACAGAACAGGAGTTGTTGGCTGTAGAATTTGCATTCGAGAAGTTTCGGGCTTACTTGCTTGGAACCAAAGTGATAGTCCCTACAGATCATGCAGCTCTGAGATATCTGATGACAAAGAAGTATGCCAAGCCGCGGTTGATTTGATGGGTTCTGTTGCTGCAAGAGTTTGAGTTTGAGGTAAAGGATCGTAAGGGGACCGAAAACCAGGTGGCGGATCACTTACCAAGATTGGAAGAAGATGCAACACTTCAGGATGAGCTTGATATAGATGATGCATTCCCAGACGAGCAGGTTTTAGCTACCTCACAGGATCTCATCACATGATTTGCAAACTTCGCTAATTATCTGGTGAGTGATGTTGTACCAGAAAACTTATCGTTTCACCAGCGGAAGAAGTTCATGTCTGATGTGCGGAAGTTTTTCTGGGATGAGCCTTACTTATTCTTCATATGTGCTGATGGGGTGATTCAGAGATGCGTGCCCGAGGTAGAGATGTTGAGCATATTTGAGGCTTGCCACTCATCCCCTATTGGAGGTCACCACTGCGGGATTCGCATAGCCCACAAAATTCTTCAATGTGGGTACTATTGGCCAAGTATTCACCAAGATGCGCATGATTTTGCAAAGGCATGTGATGCATGCCAAAGGCAAGGAGGCATGAGCTCCCTCTTGTTCCCATCCTTGTCATTGAGTTATTCGATGTTTGGGTAATTGATTTCATGGGCCCATTTCTGAGCTCAAACGGGATGAAGTACATTCTTGTGGTTGTGAGCTATGTTTCTAAATGGGTGGAGGAAATTGCACTTCCAAATAATGAAGGGAAGAGTGTCACAGCATTCTTGAAGCGGAATATTTTTGCCAGATTTGGGACTCCTAGATCCATCTTTAGTGATAGGGGTTCGCACTTCTGAAATCGGTTGTATCGGACTTTACTAGAAAAATATGGGGTGAAACACAGGGTGGCAACACCCTATCATCCACAATCTAGTAGGGAAGTTGAAGTCTCCAACCGGGAGATAAAGACCATCTTAGCTAAGACTGTAAATGCTAACCGGACATATTGGTCTAGGAATCTAGATGATGTTTTATGCGCTTATCAGACCACATTCAAGACTCCTATAGGTATGTCTCCATATCAACTTGTATATGGGAAAGCATGTCATCTTTTGGTCGAACTTGAGCACAAAACTATGTGGGCGCTCAAGAAGCTGAATTTGAACTAGTATGAAGCTGAGAACTTGAGGCTTGATCAGTTAAATGAGCTAGATGAATTTCATTTGAAAGCCTATGAGAGTTATATAATTTATAAACTAAGGATGAAAATTCAGCATGACTGGAAGATTGAGAAGAGAGAGTTCAACCCAGGTGATATGGTGTTACTATTCAATTCTAGGCTTGCTTGTTTCCTGGCAAGTTGAACTACAAATGGTTAGGGCCTTTTCGAGTGGCCCAAGTATTCTCCCATGGGGCAATTGAACTGGAAAACCATGAAGGAAAGCAATTTAAAGTGAATGGTCAACCGGTGAAAGCATATTTGGGGAAGAGAGAAGACATTAAGCTGGTGGATCTTTTGGCTCTGGGTGAAGCCTGAGTAACCCAAAGACTTGCATCATGCCGCGACGTTAAATCAGGCGCTGCATGGGAGGCAACCCATGGAGGTATTTTAGTTAAGTCTGAGTAATAAAAACACCTACATCATGTCGCGACGTTAAATCACACGATTCTTGGGAGGCAACCCAAGTTGTAATTGAAAGATATACATAGTGTTTACATGTGTTGATGTGTGCAGGTGATTAAGATGGGAAATTTGTAGCTGGAACCAAAAATCTGAACTTCAGTTGCTAATGCCAAAAATAACAGAATGAGTCATCATTTGACTTAACGACTCGTCAATTTCACTCATGGCCACTGATGCAGAAAATAGGGTAGAAATAGTTGACCCAAGGACTAGTCGCCAGTGAGAACGAGTTTTAAGGTTCTCCGTTACGTTTACTAGTTTGATGAAGCACTTAAGATGTAACAAGTAATAACGAGTGACTTAACAAATTGTGGGGCATCCAAACAATTCGTCAAGTGACGCATCAAGAAAACACTAAAGACCCAACAGAGTACAGGGCCTACAACTCATGTCACGACTCGTTGGGTAACACCACGAGTCCTTCAATGAGTCGTTAGGTCCCAAGTAAGATCCTCAACTCAATCAACTAAACGAGAAGCCAAACGAGTCGTTTCTTTAATGAACGACTCGTCACATGGGTCGTGGAGCATTAAGTTAAAATTTCCACCCAACCCGACCCACATACAAATCGGGTTAATTTGATTTTCAAAACATATAAAACACCCGATTTTGCCCTCTAATTTTATCACATGTACTCAAACCAAAATTTCAACTCAAGTTTCCCACTTCTTCTTCTCCCAAATCATCTCCCACTTTCAAATAATTCACAAATGCACATCCATTATCAAAGCACACCCAACACGTAAATATGCTCAAAGTTTCCACATTCAATCGCGACCTCAAGTTGAAATCACCCACTGCTAAAATCCCAACTCTACTCTTACACTTGTGAGTACTCATTTATTTAAAGCTCTAACCTACTCATTTTTGTGTAAAATTGTGAATTCGAACACTGTCACAATTTTTAGATGAAACCCTAGTGCCATGACTTTGTATGTGAATTTGAACATGGGCCCTTTAGTAATACGATTATCTGTGCTTGTGGGATTGCAACTTAGTTGAAATGGAACATGGGTGTTGGTACTTTTCATAGACCTAGTGATGACGCCTCATGTAACAACTCATGGGCATGCCCAATGAGTCGTTACATTATCCGTCACCACCACTATAATACTGTAAATATACTCTTGAGCACGAGCCACATAACGAGTCATGGAATCACATCACTACTCGGTGTGTACCTCGTCCTGAGTGGGAAATGGGAGATGTAAATAGTATACCTCATGACTGGTCTAACGAGTCATTGCCACAAGTCACGACTCGTCATGACCAATCATTGAGTCCACTGGTTCAACAAAAGAAAAGTTGACCTACAAACAATGAGTGACCTCACGAGTCGTGGCTAGTGGAAACAACTCGTTGAGTCCCTTGTCCAGTCTGCAGGAACACAGTTAAAATCTCATTTCATTTCATCTCATCATGAATACTAACTGTTATTCCATAAGTACAATGGCACCGAAGGGTACACCAAAAAAGGGTCCGGCCAAGAAATAGGGGCCGGAGAAAAGTCAGCCCTCATATTGCAGACTTAGGGACGAGCCCTCATCCTCCGAAGAGTCAAGTGGCTCAGTGGAGGAATACCATATCGTAGATGAGCAGCTCAAGAGGAGATTGACTAGGACTAGGATGCAACACCCTACTAATCCGATAGCCCTGGTCCATCTCTTACCCCACTTGTAGGAGACCCACCTAGACTAGCAAAAGAGAATGTTAGGGCTGCAGTCCCAATTTCCCTGGAAGGCACCATAGCTACGGCAAATGCAGAGGGTGCTGATGAATCACGTGCCCAATAGGGGAATACAGATGCTGAGTTGACAGAGAGCTCACACACATCCACTGATCACCCACGGATGGTGAGACGATGGTGTGTCCATGGTATGCGGGCCATTTACAACAGGGACATGGATCCTAATGAAAAGGGCCATCCCAAAAGGAGCATTTATGAGGAGCCCAGACTGGTCACCACAAGGCTCAAGGACCTCCCAGAGCTACAACCATTGTTTGAGAGTACAGGTTCGGGTGGTTGACTGAACCATCAGGGACCTATAGCCCTTTCTTAGTCAGAGAGTTTTATGTCGCCTACGCAGCCACGTTACATCGTTTGGCCTTGGGAGGCCAAGATTGGATGAAGAAGCCTGCATTGACTCAGGTGTAGGTTCGGGAGACACTTGTAGACATCTTTGAGAGGACTATTTCTAGGCTGCTCTATGGTCCAGATTATCAGGCCCTGATGAACACAGTCGAATTTGATCACAGACTGTCCGAGCTTAAGAAATTCAAAATCAAGAAACTGAACAGTGAAGAACGTATCAGGCAGTACATGTGGTTGTCACGCATCATTGTCACACGGGATCTATTAGTTGAGTGGTTGCATGGCACAGATTCACAGATTAAAAAGGCCATACTGAACTTCCTAGCTAAATTCTAGTGGTCATTGATTCGACACAGGCTGGTACCAACCAGCAATGATAATGTGCTTTCACCTGACAAAGCTGCACTAGTAGCGAGCATCATGGAGGGGTATGCCATAAACTTCCTTAGATATATTGCAGAATAGATTCGAGAGTGGTCTATAGTATACAGCACCACTATTCCCTTTCCATGCCTCATTGATTGACTCTGTTAGGAGTCAAAGGTGCCAGAATTATTGTCCGTTGATTAGCGAGTGGTGGTCCATAAGTTCACCGATATCGGGTTGATAAGAGACAATACAAACCCAGTATCGAGAGTGAGGAGTCAGTCTGCCGCATCCATTGGAGCTACTTTATTGGCTGAGGCATTGAGCAGCAATATGCATACTGAGGCTACACAATTTACCGAGTTTGTGGCAGAGCCCACAGAGGCCAGACAGACTAGTAGCCATCCTGAGGCTATAGATGCAACTGATATTCCCGCACCTACTGAGGTTCCAGAGTCTTCATCTACAGTAGCAGCACCTTAACCACCTATTGCACCTCACATGCATCTCCAACCGGCCTAGTTACAATTTCTCAATAATTCTTGACTGACATGGCTAGGTGGCTGGCTAAAGCCGAGAAACAGCAAGCACACACGGCTTTTCAAGTAAAGGTATTAATGGAGCAGGTAAAGTCATGGGTTATAAAGGAGTTGGAGGGGATCTCTAGTGCGGTGTATGGCCGATTATACGCCTTTGAGAGGCGTATGGATGAGCATCTTGCACAGTTGCAGGCGCCCAAGCTAGTGAGATGGTATGAGGAGGTAACAGCACTCAGAGCTGAGGTGCGTGAGTTGTCCGCACAATAGTTAGTTGTGATTCCTCCACCCGTGCTTTTAGTGATTGATGATGAGAGTGAGGAGGAGCTACCACTGGTAGTTGACTTTATCACTGAGGAGCCGGTTTTGCATGATAGGTAAGAGGCCTCATGAGGAGGCAAGTCTTGATGAGGATGATTCTCTGCTCCATGAGCGGAAGCGAGAGCGGAGAGAGATGGAGGTAGCACTGCAGTTATCCAGAGATGAGGCTCGATAGAGGGCCGCAGTTGAGGCAGCGAGAGCTTGTGGAGAAGGTACAAGCTCAATAGGTTCTGAGAACGCACCGGTTCAGGCCGGTGGTACAGGAGATGACACTGCAGGTGTATCTGCACCCTCCACTGACCAGGTTGTAGACGCATAGGTCGCACAGGTATGTTCCATATTTCTATGTTTTATTTTTATAAATGCGACGAGGATGACGCATGCTTTTCCTGATAGGGGTGGGGAGGGATACCAGTGTATTTTTGCTAAACATAACCCAAGGATTTTTTTTGCTAGATATCTTTTCCCTCGGGTATTCCTTATCTAGTAGAACCAACATGTTTAGGTTTGTGTTTTTTTGTGTCAGTCGAAAGAAAATTAGGTGAACTTAAGGTAGTCAATAGCATGAATTTTTGAATTTATTTGAGTTCATAATGTGATACCCCTCCTAATTTTTTTATTTGTGTGTGTGTGTTAAAATAGACAAGCGTGATCTTTGTGAATCTTTGCATGGCATTAATACTGTGAACATGTTTACCATTGTGTGACTTTACCGGAACTAGAAATTAGTAGAAGTAATAATGTTGGCCTGTGCATTGTGTGAGTACGGTTTAATAGCTAAATTATGTTGTTTGTGTCAATCTAGAACTTGCCTAGTCAGTCGTACCAAGGTAGAGGATGGGAAACTAGGAAAGGATCATAGGCCGTTTTTGGTGAATGAGTCCACTTTAGCCTTAAAAGACCTACCAAATGGAAATAAATATCCATTGATCCCAATTTTGAGTTTAAATTGACCTTTTTGTTAACACCAATTCACTGTCCTGCTTTGATTAAAATGAACCTGTTTTGGCCCTGGTCCCTCCTTGGACACTGTGAACCTCAACTCAGGCAAATTGCCTAAGTTGAGAGTGGCTATCATAGAGGTGATTAAAAAGAGTAAGTCGAATGAAATTGGGTAATGAGAATAAAAAGGGAGGGTGTGGTGTGCAATAATGAAGAAAGAAAGAAACTTCGTGATAAAGAGAAAAAAAGAAGAAAAAGGGAATGTGAGAAAAACATAAATGAAGTTTCTTGAAAAAAACTGCACTCGTACTTACAAAAGAGAAAAAAAAGGAGCAAGTGTAAAGAAAAGGAAACAGGGGAAAATGTTAAAAGAAGGTTAAGAGTGGAACCAATGTATGTGTAGTGCCAAGGAGGGTTAAGCTACTAGTCCCATAGGTACCATACCCAAACCCGAGCCTACATTACAAGCTTAAAATGTCCTATAGTGATCCTGGTTAACCCTTCTGAAAATAGAGGTATTGAAAGTAAAGGCAAGCTTATAGTATTGCATGCGCACAGTTACAATTTCTTTGTGAGAGCGAGTGTGCTTTTACCTAGTCCCAAGAGAAATATATTGATATGAACATATACACATGTGTGAGTGTGGGACTTCTTCGTGGTGAGAGCATTTGGTCAACAAAATCATATGCAAACTGTCTAGGTCAATGTTATAGAATTATGTGCATGGTTGCAAGTGAAAGTATATTTCCATGTTTTGATTCCTCTGTGTCATGGTTAAAAATTGTACGTATGCATTATGCTTTTGTTTTGTATGATAAAGGAGGGGTTAGAAAATTTGATTTGATTAAGGGATGTGACTGCCATAGGTTTCCTAGAGTTCTTTGGATTGAAGCGTCGAAGTGGTTTTATTTTATTTGTTTTTACCTGAAGACATGAAAAAGTTCTAAGTTGAGGGTGTTGATGTGTCGTGACTTTACGGTACTTTCAACGCTTAAAACCAAGAAAATATGCAAATTTCAGGTATGTTTATGCAGATATAATGTGTTGTTGTTAAGTATTGCAGGAAAACAGGTATGGAAAGTGAAATGGGCAAAGTAAGGCAAAAATTGAACAAAACACAGGTTGCTACTCAGGTCACGAGTCTTCGTCCCAATGGATGACTTGTTCCTGGAGTCGTGGGAGGAGATTAAGTTTTGATGAAAAGAACCATTGTATCTAATGAGTTGAAGGCACAACTCGTTAGATCTAGTAATGAGTCATTATGATGGTCGTGAAGACTAGGAGGAATACTTGATGAAAAACTAAGAAAGGATGTAACGAAGGATGTAACGAGTCATCAGGAGACTTGATGACTCATCATGAGCTGCTAAGCTAATCTGTCAAGTACACTGGAGTTTTGTGTGATTAGGCACCACGAGGGACCTAGTGACTCATGCCTTGACCTGACGAGTCGTTAGGTGACCCGTTACCATGACTGGACAAGTTTTCGAGGACGACTAAATTTCACTGGCCACGACTTGTTAGGAGACCTAACGAGTCGTTACTTGGACCGTTACCACTGCTAACCTGGATTCCATTTTTAGTTAGGAAAGGTTTTGTTTGGAACTATAAATACATTATTTAGGTTTATTTTTGAAGTACCATTTGTTTTATTATTTTTCACGTGGATTTTGGTGTTGTTAACGATTATTCTTGGTTCGAGAAACTAAGTTTGTAATTTTATTCTTGATTTTGAGGATTAAAACAACATCGAAGTTTTGTTTATCGGTTTTGGTGATTTATTTAATTCAAGTAGTTTTCTTCTACGAATATTTGTAAGTTGCAATTATGATTTCTTCTATATTTTGCGATTGTGATCATACAAGCATGAGTAGCTAAACCCATAACTACGGTTGTGAGAACCATGATGAATTAACACACATAAGTAAAAATACTTAGTGAATCTTAAACAAGGTTTATGCATGTATTGTTTTTCCCTTCATTTTAGTTGCTTATTAATGGTTGCAAACGTTGGAAATTGCCCCTATTTTTACTCACCGGATCAAGGGAGTAATGAATGGAAAAAGGGACTAACAACGGAGATTTGAGGCTATCAACCCTCATCTAATATCTTGACCTTATCCGGGAATAGCTAATCCGATATTAAGGGTAAGAGTTAGTTAAGCATACACCCATATATTGATCATGTTGCGTGGTGATAATCATCTAGATAGGGGAAAAACAATTTAGGTGAATTTAACTTACCAATATTGCATGCTAAACACCGGAATAGATCACTAGTATAAAAGTCTTGTGGTTATTAAGTCATGGGGAACACAATCCTGATTATTTTGTTGACTAAATATAACCGAAATTGACTTAATCATCTACTAGTCTTTACTCTTATTTATAATTTTGTGTTTCAAACCTCTCCCCTAGGAAATAAGTAAGAAAATAGTATTAGATAAATGCATTAACTCAAGATCCCGTTATATTCCTCGTGGGATTCGACCCCAACCCTGGTTGGGTTCTATATTTGATATCGACCACTTTATATCTCATTTACGAGGTGTAATTTGAGCGACGTCAGTCCTAACAACTTTTCATCACACTCATCATAACTTCCGAAAGATAACTTTTTCTCCAACTTAACACCACTTAACGGGTCACTCAATGATCCGTCAAGTGGCTTAACGAATCACCTGATGAGTCTCTCTATGACTTAGTACAGATTTTTTATTGTTTTCTCTATTCGAGTCTGATCTTAGGGGCTTCTGGGGTGTTACACCTTACCATAAACTTTCGAAAACCTACTAATAAGGTCCATTAAAACGAACATCCATGGCCTTTATGGAATTGGAAGAAGCTGAAACAAACCTATTTCCTTCTTATGTTCAGTTTTGTCCAATTGCCATACGAGACAATAATTGACATAAGCTTCAATACCATCTTCCATCTATAGCTAGAAATAAACAGGGGACAATAAGCTAGCATTCGTTCCACCCCCGGATGACCAGCCCATGTAGTGTCATGCGCCTCTTTTATCAAGTCTCTACGCAGTCCACCACCTTGAGGTACGACAATCCTCCCCCCTTTATAATAAAGTAGATTTCCCTCGATCCAGTACCTCTTAATAATCCTCTCTTTACTTGACTCATCCATTTAACATAAAATGAGTCTTTCACAACACATATTCTAATTCTATCAAGAAAATTAGTTACAAGTTTGGAAATTGAATACATAGTAGCAAATACCTCTTTCCGCTTAAGGCGAGCAACTTGATTATGCTTTCCTGGCTTGTGTTCCCACACGAAGTCATATTCTATCAAGAACTCTTTCCATTGTGCTTTATTTGAACTTACTTGTATTGTATCTTGAAAAATGTATTGGCCACATTACCAGTCCACACCACAAAATGCGTACCCAACAGTACATTCTCCAAGTTTGCAAATAGTGTACAACAGCAACCATTTCCTTTTCATGAGTCGAATATGACGGCTCTGCATCATTCAATTTTCAACTTTTAAAAGCCACTATATGATCTTCCTGCATAAGAACACCTCCAACATCTTTGTTGAAAGAATTTGTATGTACTTCAAATGACATCTCAAAATCAGGTAGCTTCAAAATTGGTTTTGATGCAATGGCTTCCTTTAAAGATTGGAACACTGCACCACACTTCTCGGACGAATCCCATTCAACTTTTTTCTTCAACAAATCCATCAAGGAAGATGAGAGTAACCAGTAATAAACTAGTGATAGTAATTCTCCATCCCCAAGAATGACCTCAAATCCTTGACGTTGCTCGGTGCTTGCCAATCCACAATAGTTTGCACCTTCTCTAGGTCCATCCGCAGTTGGTTCTAACTCACCAAATGCCAAAGTACTCACACTTCTCCATCTTTACATAGAGTTTGTACTCCCTCAAATGAGATAACACGAAGTTTAATTTTTTCAAGTGTTCATCACGAGAGCGGCTATAAATTGCAATGTCATCTAATTAAACTACAACAAAATCGTCAAGATACTCAAATAGTATATCATTCATTAGATTACATAAATTAGTTGGGGCATTAGTCGGAATGAATGGAATTACAAGAAATTCATATGAGTTGTATCTAGTTACGCAAGTAGTTTTAGGCTCATGACCCTCTACTATCCTAACCTTCCAATAGTCGTACCTAAAATCTAACTTAGTAAACCAGCAACCCTTGCTCAACCTATCCAGCAGATCCTGCAGCAGTGGAATTGGATATTTATTTTTCACAGTCACCTTGTTCAGTGCTAGATAGTCTACACACATCCTTAGGGATCCATCCTACTTCTTTTGGAACAAAATAGGAGAACCATATGGAGCCTTTGAGGGCTAAATCAGCCCTGCATCCAGCAGTTCATTCAATTGCTTATGCAATTAGGCCAACTTTTTTGGATCCATTCAATAAGGAGCTTGGGCAGGGGCAATTGATCCCAGTGGCAACTCAATTTTATGATCAGTATCCCTTCTTGGCATAGTATATTTAGCAATTTGGGGGGCATCACATCAGCATACTCTTTCAAAACTTGTGCCACAGAATTCGGCACCTCAATCTTCACATTTGGCTTAATCTTCATCATGGCAGCAAGGAAGGTTTGATCTCCTTTCTTCAAATCCTTTCTCCACCGCAATAGCAGAAAATATTGGTGTCTTGTACTTTTTCACTTTCTATGCTTCTCCATAGAGATGAACAACCTTGATGAAATTTGGTTTCACCTCATCCATAATCATCACTCTGTCCAAATGATGAAATGGAACTAAGTAATATTTCTTCAAGAAATCAATTTCGAGTATAATCTTGAAATCTCCCAGCTGTATTACCATTAGATTATGTTTTCTTTTCCAACCCTCAATGACCATGAAAAAATCATACTTCACTACAATTGGTTATGCTTTGGCATTAACAGTTTAGACATAAGACGGGATCTTCTTCAATTTTAACATGTACGTCGCACTAACTTTCACACAACAAATGTATAAGTAGATTCGATATCCACCATATCCATCATACATTTGCCATCAAATTTCATCTCAATATGAATTAAAGCAGCATGATGATTAGAATAATTTGACAACTCACCATCAACATTCACCACACTTATGTTGTTGAAAGACAACCCCAATGGATTCGCCAAGCTAGCAACAACTTCTTCTCTTTCATCATTTGTTTCACATTTTCAACAAGCATAGTATTCACTCATTCACGATTGGGACAACTCGTGGCCAAATGCGGTCCACCACCAGTCCAACAACCATTTATGCTACCTTCTTTTTCCTTGATCTTCACGTTCCCGGTATTCACAATAGCTTTTTCTTTGTCCACATACTCCTTTTGCTTATCCTTCTTCCACTCCCCTTTCTTTTCTGCATTTTTATTAGGCTTGGAAGAAGTGGGAATTTGAGAAGTAGTACGAGTTGAGTGAAAATCCACCAACGAGCTAGCAGCAGCAATTGCACTAAAAAGGTCTTTCACGTTGTGCCTTCTTAGTTCACTTTGCACCCAAGCTTGCATCTCCCGATAAAATTGTGCAACTTGTCATCATCTTACATTTTTTTATGTCTAACATTAAGGAAGAAAATTCCTTGATATGTTCATACACCGAGCCAGTTTGCCTTAGTCTCTTCAAACAATATCTAGCAAGAAAAGATGCATTGATAGGAAGAAAGTGGTCCATCATTAACTTTTTCAATTTCACCCATGAATCAATCCTAGGCCTTCCAAAACTCTCATTCTCTACTTTCCTTGTTCTACAAAAAAATTTCACATCATCTGTTAAGTATATTGTAGTGATGTTCAACTTAGTCATTTTTAGAAATACGGGTAGTAGAGAAATACTGCTCCACATCCCAAAGAAAAATTTTCAATTCTTTAGCACTTCTTACACCACCAAATGACTTAGGCTCTAAAATTTTCAACTTTGAACGTTCTTCATAATTCTACCCAGTAGAAGCCACTATATGACGCAGCACTACTAATTTAAGTTCAAATTTTTGTTGTCCTTCTTCAAATCCTCAATTTGTAAGTTGGTAGTCTCACAAAAATTCACGAAATCTGCTAGTTGTGCCTTCATATACTCATAAAACTATGCCATTTCTGTGTTTAACATATGTAACTAGGTGATAACATCTACCAAAATAAGATCAGTGTGATCCTCATATGTTACACCTACTAGTGCTTCCAAACATGCCTTTTTTTCTCATAGTTAGCATTCGTTACTATTTTTCCAAGTCACGTATAGTAAGGCTTTGATACAAGTTGATATAGGGGTGATTGTTTTCGCTTCCACCACAATCATGCAACACAGCATAACTTCAACCAAATGCAAACCTAGTCATCAAGGGACTTAGATTAATTTAAATAACAACAAAATAGTAAGCACACATAATTTTTACAGGAATAATCCCAACCTTTATGGATATATTAAATTAAAAAGGACTCTCACATGTATTTGGAAGGCTTACAATATCTTATACATGCCTTAGCCAAATTCTTCCTATAATATGAATCTGCATGTCGGCAGTTTCAAAGGGGGACATGTCTACACTTGCTGGCTTGCAGAAATTTAGGAAACACTATCCTAAGCCAAGGGAACTCCAAAATATAGATACTTTTTAAATTTGAATTCGGACAACCAGACCACGTGCAGCGCACATGTTGCACACCTGTCGGGCCAAGGCACATGCCGCATACATGGCCAACCTTCAGTGAAGTCAGCCTCCCAACACTTAGAATATTTTCCACATTTCTTCCTGTCCATGCCATGCCTATTTTCCATAACCTTTCCCTTTCACCCATCTAGCTCTTGCCAATGCCAATTCCTAGTCGTGTCATCCCACAACCTACACGCATGCCCATTAAGTGCCATGCACCTGTCCTTTGCCCCTCAAAGTTCAAGGCTGCCTTGCTAACACTCAAGCACCTTGACTGAGTTGAATGTCATTCCATAGATATCCAACCACGCTCATTGCTTTCGAAACCCACAAGTGCCTCTGTCAAGAGGCAATGTACAAACCCTTAACACGCCACAACCGACATCAATCATGTCCTAACCTTAGGTCTAACACTTACTATCATGAAATGAAAGCACTGAAATAGAATCACATTTATATCTATTTTGTATAAACCTATTTTTTTATAAGAGTATATCTATTTTTATAATCGCACTTCTATAGCACTTTTTCCTAACAATCATATACTCATACTTGTGGAACAAACTCTTGGGATATAATGTCACGCCCCGCCTTGGGGGGTATGACTGGCACCTGGTGCCCTATTAGGACCTGAATTGCTAGACTACTGAGCCTAAGCACATCTGGTGCCTGACTGGTTATAACTCAGATTCATGGAATCAACGGGCTATATAACAGCTGTAAATACAGACTCCAGTCGACTGGGCCTATAGCCACCTATCCTGTAACATCAGCTAACCAGAATCTCACTCATAGAGGGAAACCTATGCGGGCCGACAAGGCCACCATGCTGTCTAGTTATCTCTATCTCAATATAACGAATACTAAACATCTATGTGACCAACAAGGTCACCACTACTAACTGAATACGGCCCCACACGACCAACATAATCAACAACACTAAATAGCTAAACGTATGCACAGCCCCACACGACCGGCACAACTAACCACAGGGAGATATATATACACAATCTGCAAGCCTCTATGAATATTGATAAGATGGTCGGGACAGGGCCCCGACGTACCCGTACTATACAACAAAAGAAAATGAACTACACCTCTGAATATTAAGCTCTGGATGACAGGAGCTGATGACTCTATGAGCTGGCTGAAATCACGAGGGATCGACTCCTCATCTATTAGTACCTGCAAGCAAGTAATGCAGCGCCCCAAACGGGCGTCAGTACCACTAGTACCGAGTATGCAAAGCAAACTGATCATAACTGAATATAAACAACATAACTAGAAACTCACGAATAGTAGAAAATATCTAGGCTGTCTGAGGGCCCGTAGAATCTGGAAACAGGCTTTTCTGGGCCGGGAGTAAGGCAGGGCAGCCCGCCTATCGGCGTGGCGATCTGCTGTCTATTAGCTAAAAATAAATAACATATATATACATATATACAACAAGCAAGGACCAATACCCGGCCCACCGGGTCTCGGCTCGGGCTATGGCCTCGATATAAGCCAAGCGTAATGCGAGCCGGGGGACTCTGTACTGTAATCTGTAAACTATAACTGTGTCTGTATGCATGTCACATTCCTAGGCACCGCGCTATGAGGTAAACGCTCTTTATATCTTGTCGGCTGACCATGGGTAGTGCTCCATCCCATCTTCTTCCCTACGCGGACGAGCATGCACTCGCCAGGTGACCGTATCCCCACCCTCACGGTGGGCGACCCAATTACCAACCCAGGGGCGGTGAGGACGCTCAAAGGGTGCCCTCATAACACAAACGGAGTCTCAGCAAACAATCACATATAACAAGTATGTTTAAACTAAAAATACTATCTTTATTACGATTTATCATTACGAACTCTTTTACGCATTATGCGATTCTCATACTAAAACTACACTGTATCTGAGATGTTACCTAACTGTCTGACTATACTGTATCTGAGATATTATCACATTTATCTGGCTATCTGTGTGAATATTATTGAGCATACATTATTAGCACACTAACTTTTATTAAGATATATATATATATATATATCATAACATTATAAACATGCTTCAAATTCAGCTCAACACTAAACTCATACTGGATGCAATTCGACTTAAATTCTTTCTTCTACACCTCACGCTATTTATTGTCCTTGGAATACTAACTTGCCGAAGGAGAGTGGCTTTACATACCTTCGCTTGAAGTTTCAAATTACTTGCGTAGTTCGGCCCGTACTTTTGCTATTTCTCCCAACTACATTCATATATATATCAATTAGAACTAAATACACTAATATTCCGAAAAAATATCACTTTTCAATATATATATAAGCCCAGCCTTTGTCTTGCTCGAAAAACGGTTGAAAACTTCGCTATTTCTCGAAACTCCATAAGGGAGAAATACTCATTTCAAGGCTAGGAGTATATTGACACTAATTTGGGCAAATTCTACTTACCTTAACTCGGGAGCACATTGATTAAACGGCCGAATTTCATGAAAACTAACTCATGCAGAATTCTCCCTTCTTTAGCAAATACCTCGGTATTTGGAGTTAATTTAAGTTTGGACCGCGTTTAATAGCGTAAACGGAAGGAATCTCATCGACTCACTTCGTGCCCCTTTTTGTTTGGTTTTCTCTCTGAAAAATTGTATGAAATTTAACATTAAAACCGAAGTTGGGGGCTTATATAGTTAGGACCTATAAGTCGCATTCATGGAATGCGATTTATAAAATCGCATTCTAGAATGCGATTTATAAGTCGCTTGTATAAGTCGCATTTTGCCTTGCGACGCGCCGACTTGGCGCTTGTCCGATCTTTCCCCGGGCCTTTTTCTAGCATGTATGGCATTCTAAAACTCTTAGCCAATATGCGAATAGGCCATCTACATGTCGAGAATTTACGGGGTGTAACATATAAGCTATTGCATTTTTGAGAAAAAATTATCATAGTTTTTAGCTTTTCATTTTAGACTCTAAATAGCTTGGTATATTTAAAAATACCAACAATTCAATATTTTGTTGGTTAGATTAGTGGATTGATATATTTAAAAATTATTAACTGATAAAATCATGTCACAAATGTTTACAATTTCATTCACAAATTCTTTATGCATTAATACATCCCAAATGACATTCACCTTCAACATTAACTCGAAGGATGAAATGACTTCACACACACAAAACTTATGTTATTATACACCTGAAATGTCAATGAAAATATATTAAAATATGTTAAGCTCTCTTATGTTATAATAAATAAATTTAGGTGATCATAACTAATACGCATCCGATATCTATATATAGCACATGAAAGATTGAAATCGATTATCTCATTTATACATATACTATAAGGCACTGCATAAAATAACAATACTAACATACCTCTTGACTGACTAGGCTTGAA